>PQWD01013741.1:0-43533 GCA_019425675.1 Leucinodes orbonalis | reverse complement strand
CGTTAAAAAGTGCACAAATGTATGCTCAGCGAGCATACACTGGCTATAGTTTACGCTCTGTGAGACGAATCAAGACGCACGAATTTTAGAAGAAATTACCGTGTTTTTTCAAATCCATCCAGTGCAATTGTAACATGCCCATCATCGCAGTGAATCAGTAAATTTACCAAGAAATATAATATCTTTCAAGGTAAGAACCGAAAGAAATTGCACACTGACTGCTATAAATTGGCGGCTTGTCCAGTCTAATGTTATTCGGATGTCTGTGGTACGACCTTACTTCTGTAACTCAAAGTTTATAACTCATCCAACTCTGCACTGCAGTGTTAATCCTTCTACAAAATTTTTATTTTGTCTAGCCAGAGCTCAGAGCCAGAGATGCGCGTGCACTGAACGGGTAATGCTTTGTTTCACTTGCGTAATAATCAAATGCAGGTCCTTTTGATAAAATTAACTAGAATGGTAAGTCCTTACACATCTTTTGAATAGAATTATCGGAAATGGTATTTTTAAAATTGTACAAAGTATACAGGACGGTCAGGACGTTCGCCTGATGGTAAGTGATACGCCTGACCATGACAGGGCGCCCATGAATGACTTGAGATCAACAACTAATAAACAGTTATTTTATTCTACATTAATGCCACACTGCACCCGACACCTTTTTTTTATACGGCGCGTTTTGGACGTCCACCAGATTCGACTCGCTTCGGCCACCATGGAGGTATTTCCCCGTCATCCCACGCCACCTGTGCGGCCGCTGGAAGACTCAGCCCGCGCCCAGGTTAGAGAGCGCCCCGAGTGAAGTATTCCTCCCTTCACAGGAGGGTTGCAGAGCCCAGAAACGCGCGCCAAAGTTCCTCCCCCACAAGCCTAGGAGACCTGTCATCCCCCGCCACTAAAAAGTGCGCCCTCTGGATACCATCTCGGGCCTACGTTGCCAACAATACAAAGCGTGGAGAGAAAGTATCCTTCTCCCTGAACCTAATAGGTCCGCCACCCCGCCACAAACATGTGGCCCACCAGAATCCCCTCTTGAGGCCAGGCGCCTGGGGTGGAGACTAAGTCAAGCCACTGGAACGGTGCAGAGCGAGCTTCCTCAAGAAGGGATCCACCTCAAATGGGCTGCAACCCGACACTCCCCCCCACTGGGGAGTAAGGGTGCGTGCCCCCGCTTGCCGAGTCTTTAGCCGACGAGGAATGATGCTCAAAGTAAAACTTTAAGATCATTCCCCGTCGCCCAGGGTGCAGAATAAAATTCGACAAGGACAAACAACAGTTCAAGCACACGAGGAGGTAACCCGGCTTGGCACCCCACTGCACCCGACACCTGAGACAACAGATGTTAAGTCTCTCATACCCGGTAATTTTACTAGCTACATTGCCCTCATCCCGAAACGCAGAATATCATATTTAACATTACAACATTATTTTAATTTTTATTTCCGATTAGGTGTATTGGATGAGTAGTTTGTTTCTATGCCAATGGGTCGGGTTCAATTCCTGTGCAGTAATACTATAAATGTGTATGAATTGTTAAATGTAATGACATGAATTATGAAATAATTGTTTGTAGTCTGGATATTTTCTGTTACGAATATGTTATTTGTCAGTTCTGAATGCAAAAAGGGACTGACGAAAAGAAATATTTAACGTGTACTTACCAAAAACAGGTTTCTTTAATAACAAAAGCCTTCGTGAAGTACATAATTACACCGTTTTCTTTTTCGGAAATTGGTATACAAGAGATTGTGAAAAGGAAACTCTTCAGGTTTTTCTTTGAAAAGAATTTTGTGCTATAGGTCACTTATATGGCCTGCGTAAATTCACCGGTTTAAATGGAGAAAATGCCCTAAGTCGAAAAATATACCGGGTCCAAGAGACCTTTCATCTGTGGTCTCGGGTGTCGGGCGCAGTGCGGCATTGATGCAAAATAATAACTGTCTATCAGTTCATATCAATCTATGCCGTTCTATCATGGTCAGGTGTATCACGGTCAGGTGTAAGTCACTTACCAACAGGCGAGCGTCCAGACCACAGACTTCAGAATATACAATTAGACTGGACAAGCCGCCAAGTTTATAGGCAGTCCCAGTGTCGCAATTTCTTTTCGGTTCTTACTTGTGAAAAGTTATTACATTTCTTGGTAAATTTACTGATTCATTGCGACGATGGCATGTTACAATTGCACAGGATGGCATTTTGGAAAAAACGGTAATTTCTTTAATATTCGTGCGTCCTGACTCGTCTCACAGAGCGTAAACTGGCAGCCAGTGTATGCTCGTTGAGCTTACATTTGTCGCACTTTAAACGCGGCTTGCCCCATCTCCTGTATTGGGAAATCTGTGGTCCATACCGTCCTGCACACTAAAAAAATAAAATCAGCTTCTTGCTAAAGTCTCCGGGAGATAGTATTATTTGATTTTTTTTTCTTTTTGAAACATTCAAAAGTCCTTTACTTACTGTCGCATAATGCTCTCACAAAGAACCACTAACAAAATAATCTACCATACTAATGCCATCCCCTTTCAGAAGGGAGTATAAGCTAAACGGTGTACGAACATGGACGTATATAAATTAATGGACAGATTGTCTTTAATATATACAATGTGTAATGACAGCAAATGACAGCAGCTGTCTATGTCATTTTGTCAAATAATTGACTGATATCTGTGGTACATTAATTTTATATTTTATTGTTCTTTTTTGTATATTAATTTAAATGTCCCAAACTAGAAATAAGTCGTTGAATTGTTTTTTTCCATGATTAATTTAATTCCTGTTTTATTTTATTTTGATCACTTCGGTTTATGCATTTTTGTGCAAGCCAAATGATATTCTGTATATATAAAGGTAGATACGCCATCTGTGCCTCAAAAACGAACCACCAAATAGAGTACAGTTTCGAAATTCAAAATATGTATATGTGTGCTGTCACTGCATTCGGAGCACTTTTTTCGATTGTTTTGTGAAGATATCACAAATCCATACTTTTTTACATCATTGTGCAAGCTATGTTCTATTCAGTTTTTTTCTCCGCTCCCTTAACAGATGCAGGCCAAATGTCTAAATCTTCTTTAACAACTGGCCGAATTTCGACACACTTTTGTTGTCATCTCCGTCCGTATTTTTTCATGCGTCCATGCATACGACCTGTCGTCACCGGTGTCCGATTACCGGGTCAGATGGCGGCCGTCAATCATGTCGGTTCCGGGTCCAGTCAAGCGGGGTGCCAGCTGGCACACACGTTTACTCGCTTACATCAGTGACGTGCACTCCATATATACAAATAAGCAGTGCATACCCTGTGCGTCCAGACACCGGAAAATCGCCGACATATTAAATGATTCCCACTTATTTGCCCATTTTGCTCTACAGATTTGAAAGCGTAGGCAATCTGTTGTCATCAACAAACACTTAATTTGGCAAAAATGTAAATTTTTATTGTTTTTGGATAAGTGTCATTAAATTTGCATACCCTACTCATAATCTATATGCACGCCACTGGCTTACATAATTATTATTGTTTTTGCGATAAGTTCATTAAATTTGCATACCCTACTCATAATCTATATGCACGCCACTGGCTTACATAACAAGTAGGATAAGCGATAACTAATGCTTGTTTGGGGGCTAGATGGCGCTGTGTGAATTGTTATAAAATCATTATAAATAGTCGCGGTGGTCTGAAAGTAGATGTAGTGTCAAGTAGAAAGAGTGTTAGGATAGTATGGACACTTGAGCGCATGATGAAAGGAGAATAGCAAAACAGGTGCATTGTGCGAATGTGGAAGGATACACGAGCAGGGGACGACCTAGAAAGACTTACCTTGACCAAATTGGTCAAGTCCTTAAGAAGGCTGGGGTCCCAAGTAAAAGGAATAAAAGAGCTTGTATGAAAATTGATGGATGTGAATGAAGCTAGGGAAGTATGTCAGGACCGCGCAAAGTGGCGTTCCATCATCTCTGCCTACCCCTCTGGGACCAAGGCGTGAGCTTTATATTTATTTTTATTATTTTTTTATAGTCGCGGTAGCTCATTAATAGTTATTTTGTATTGGCTCGTGGTTGCACTACATTATAAAACAAATTAAAGGTGTGTTATTTAGAAGATAAACAAAGTGCGGATAAAACATAAATAAAGGGGTGAATATCCATCATCTACTCGTGCCTTGTCCGTAAAGAAATCGTATTCCCCCGGGAACATGCTAGCTTACGTAGGATATTTGCTTGCGAACTCGAGAAAAGTCAATCCAGTGTTGCCACCTGAGTTTTAGAAAAAGAGCTTGTTGGGATGTCAAAAATGCCTAGATTGAGAGTCAAAAGATTTTCTGTGGTAAAAATGCTGTAATTATCATGTCTTGAAGCCATTTTTTTAGCTCGTCTAAAAAACCGGTCAATATGACCGATCAAAAAAAAGTACTTGTTAGCATGTCGAAACTTCACATTTGCTAATATTTTCAAGACAGTGAAAAAGAACTACATTGCTCTTTTCGGGCTAAATAGTTAAAAAGGAGTTCACCCATACTAAAAAGTGCTAGATCCAGCTACAAAAGGGCTAAAGTGGCAACACTGACTCAATCACTGCAATTGACAAGGGCCTACGGGCGCTATTGTGTTCACTAAATACAATTCGGCTTTCCGATACTGCTCGGGAATGGCCGTGATTTCTGGATTTTGCTATGGTTATTTATAAGTTAGGCTTGACTTTTGTTAGGATATATCTTAATTATATTTGACATAGAGCATTGGCTCAATGGTGTTGACTGTTGCCCTCCTATCTGGAGGGTGCAGGTTCAAATCGTACCACGTATCAATGTCTTATCGAATTTTCAAAATTAAATGACTTCACGCACAACCTTTGTTTTTTTTTGTAGACGTGTGCAAATTTCCTTTCCGATGTTTTCCACCGTAAGAGCGAATTGTATAATATATGAAAATTCGAAAATACATGGTGACGTGGCGGGATTTGAACCCGCACCCTCTAAATCGGAAGGCAACAGTCCACACCAATGAGCCACCACCACCAAAGAATAACTCTATAAACCTTAGATAACTACTGTTGTTAACCCAGACAGCCTATCTCCTCACCACCGCAGTCATCCATTACCAAATACGATATACAAGAGATAGTATTTTTTCTTATCGCCCCGAAGCGTTGCGTGGCCGTAACATTAAAAACGCCGACCTTGTGAGATCGCGTGAAGCGAACGGAAAGAGACATAACAAAGAGGCAATAAAGGGGCTTATGGGCCGATAAATCATGGCTACGTCCGATGGATGAGCCTTGGTAATGAACCGGAAAATAGCCGCATGACCAAGCCTTGGGCAAGTGGAATTCAAATCGGTATATCGCTCGCTGAATGTGATCGACGTAAGCCAAGGAAACGTGATGTCGCCAGACCTTTTCGCTTATAAGTACGTATCGCTTTTCTCCTTCAATACATAATCAAGAAGAAAAACACCTTTCGAGTTGTTGAAAAGATGAGAGTATATAGTAGTATTGACACATTAGAAAATCAGTATCAATAGAAATTATAAATACATATTAAGTAAAATGTAATAATAATAAATAAATAAAAATATTTATTTCAGATTTACATCCATATAATGTAGTGGCCTAGTCACTGGGGGGTAACCACAATCCACAAGGAAGGGTACTCGTAGATGTCGTCACGCACGGATAAGTCGTCCTGATACCGGATAATAGAATTTGAGATCTTGACTCTCAGACAAGAGACAGTCGCTTAAGAGCAATCCCACAGAGAATATCGTTAATGGCTCGAAATGGATTAATCAATTAATTAATAAAACGACACCGTCGCACTGCAGGGAAATGCAATGCAAAAAAAAAACAACGTAGGCACTCCGATGATGCAACAATCACTGGTTGTCTTGACTTACGTTACAATTAAAAAAAAGAACAATGATTTGATTTTATCTTAGTTAAGAGCATTCACAACAAAAGACTGTCAACACATATTTGTGACCTCTGCGCTCGGGTACCGCAAATGTGAGTGGGTTGGGCGGCAGTGAAAATCAACATCATATTAATTGTTAGCTCGTTTGCAATTGCAATCTATATAACTAATACAACAAGTGTTTCGTTATCTTATTTTTATGTTTTAGTTTTACTGTTTTACCTTATTATCTATAAGTGAGATTAAATTCTTAGATTAATTATAAACTGTTTTTTCCTTGTGTTATATTATTGTTTTACCGTTTTCTTGATCTTCTCTTTTTGTATCAAGAATGCCTGTTTTTATGAGTTAAATACGATGTTTACTTTTTGTTTCTTTGTTGATTTTGTATGTGTTGCTTAAGCCAATAAACGTTTTTCTTTCTTCCTTTCTAAATTAAGAACAGTTTTGTTACAGCAAAGAATTTGTAACATGTGAAAATGTAAATCTTGTTGGTGATCTTAAATAAATAAATAAAACAAAAAAGCAAACAAAAAGTCATGCTTTGCTTATGCCATGTTCGTTATGGTGTCCAGACCAAATGAGCTAACTTTAGCCCCGGTTTTCAATTCAATTAGGGTAAAGGTAAAGAAAAACAATCCAGTTTATCACGTACAGCGAGACGTTTACCGCATCCTTACTCACGTGTAATTATATTGCGTCACGTTGCCAAAATGGCGGTCGTCGGGACGTGTTGGATATTAAGTGTTATCATCTAACTAGGAAAAGCCTTGAGCCAGAATTTCCACTAGAGTGAGATATAAAGTAATATTATAATACCTAACATGATTGTTATATGTATAATAAATCTAAACATAGTAACTGATCTTAACGTGCCAAGTATTTGAAGAATTCTGAAGCACGAAAGAACATGATATTTTTTCTGGTCACTCATCCCATAATTGACCATGTCCATTAGTGCTTGACTCGTAACTCCACCAATCCATTTACAAACACAGAACTTATTTTTAACTCTATTGATATACCTCTCAAAGGAAAAGCTTTTATTCACCGAGCCTCTAAAGGTGAGAACAATATGGCCCGCCATTTTAATTTCCATTATGAAGAGCGGGTAACGCTAAATGAAAGGCGTCATTTATGTCACAAATATAATACACCTGAACTGACAAAGGACGCACTTGTCCCATCGGCGAACCCATTAGCACAATTTTGTACTGTTATTTTGGATTTACATTGTGTTTTCAAAGTATTCGTGCATATATTATGCACAAGTATCCTTATATTATAAATGTAAAATTGAATGTTTGTGTCTGTTTGTACGTCTTTCACGGCAAAAAGGAACAAAGAATTGACGTAATTTTAAGTGAAGATAGTTGAAGCAAAAATGGGTAGACCTATGTCCAGCAGTGGACTGCGATACGTTGAAGAGAGAAAGAGGAAGGGATAAATATTAACTTAGGCTTTCTTTTTCTATTTGAAACCTCCTTACTTTCCCAGAATAGGGGATGGATTTTTTTTTATTTCGTTATTATTTTTGTATTGTATCATTTGTGTGAATTATACTATTGTTTAATTATCCAACCACATTATTTTTGTTGGTTTAAATGTGGTTTGTGTTTTTGTGATGCAAATAAATGAATTATCTATTAATCAAACACTGCTGACGTGGGTGAACGTGTCACTCGCCATCCGTTCAGTGAATTGGTCGTTCCGTACACTTCATCACAGTTTTATGAAGTTATAAAAAATCCGAACCCTTGTTAAAATTTTGATTCGAACTCTCGGTCGGCAGTCATAAAATTTTTTAGTTTATGACCTAATTACCCTACTTTGATGGGCATTAGTCCTGGTCATTAGAAACAGGCTGCTACGTAAAGGTTTTTGAATCTGTTTAAGTTTCTTACTTTGGTACTAAAGACGAAAGTATTTGAGCAACGCGTTTTACTCGTGCTAATACGCAGCTGAAACATGGACACTGCCGGATTGGTTCCCAAGTCGAAAGCAGAAGAAAGAAAGTTCACTGGTGGAGGCTGGATGGGAAAAGCTGAGGTCTGGGATATCTGGTGCGAAATGGGGAGACCTATGTTAAGCAGTGGACTGCGATAGTTTAAAGAGAGTACACCAGAAAATAATATTGGATACTATTCTCCTTTAAGGCCAATTTCTCAATGATGATGATCCAATTATTGACCATTACGATAGTTACATAACTTTCACGATCGTCAAATGCCCTTGCCGTTACGCTAAAATGCGTAAGTTATTTTACCCAACAAAGTTTCTAAAGCCGTTTTCAATTTAGGAGCCCGTTTTCGGTATTTGTTCGTACGCCACGTGTAACCGATTGCTATTCAAGCCCAGTGCGCGAACTAAATCTCGGCCTATCAAACATGTGGGGTGGCCTGCCGCTTGCATTCTGAACAGTTGCTTTGTTTACAATTGAATCAATGTCGTTTACCTAAAATGGAATTTATGTACTGATATTCACTTCAGTAGCACGTTTTAGTAACACCAGGTATGTTAGTATTAACTTTCCGTATTGCATACTAGCTTTTGCGCGATTTGTCCACGTGGAAAACATACTTTGGGCTAATGTTAACTCTACTTTTTTAGAACTTTAAACCCTTCGAATATGTGTCATTGGACACCTAAGGGAATCAGAAATAAAGATTTTATTGTCTCTCTATTCCTGGTATATAAAAGGTAAAAGAGGAATAATACAGTAGTATAACATGACTTTTGCGAAATTTAACCGTTCACGCAGCGCACGCAGTGGAAGCTCTCAGAAGGAAAATAACTACCCGATTTGAGACATTCTCCTTGCGCTCTCTCCTATATTTTAGCATGATTCTAGGTTATATCCTTCTCGATAAATAAGCTATCAAATGCTGAACATTTTCAAACGGACCAGTGGTTTCTAAGATAAGCGCGTTCAAACTAACTCTCGGCTTTATAATATAAGTATGGATTTGCTAAGTCATTAATTTGGATATTTACATTTAATTAGTAACCCCAGTAGACAATTTATTCAACTCTACAATAACCATTTAAAACCATTACCATTAAAGGCGTATCGTAATACCAAATGTACAGATTGTAAAAATGTGTCTTAATATCAAATAAATTAGTGAAATTATTCTAAGACAACAATCCTACCCATCGTATCCGTTTCAATTAATCGAAATAAACAATATCCTTTGGCCATTTCCAAAACAATATCCACAGTTCACGGTAAAGTTTCCCGTCTAACTCGCAAACGGACCCTTAACTATTTTCGTCGGTTGGCTTTATAAAATTTTCACACCATTCCAAGAAGACTTCGAGTCACACAAGTTAGTGACAACGAGTTTAATAGATTTTCGTCGGCGAGTTAATTTCAAAGTTTTAAATATTGCACGAATTTGACTCGTAAAATAAGTTTTTATATCGCCGGAACTTTTTAAATTTGATAGCTTTTCATCAAGCCTTGATTGCATACGAGTCGCCAAGAAATATAAGTTTTCTATTAATAAAGATCGCAAGTTGGAAATAAATCTCCACTGACATTCTTACAGCCTCATCGAGTTCCAAATTAAGCATCTAGCACTTTAATTAATTTCAGTTTTACTGTTTTAATAGAGTTGCTCACACATTCAACTTTAGTCACTGCCTCAATACCATTTGTATATCAAAAAATAATCTGACGGTCCGTCATGCTCTATTACGAAGCGTGACGGATAAGCATAAAGTTCAAGTTAAAGGCCGTTTCTGACAATTACTAAGTTATTTTTATAACCTCGTATGATTCCGGATCAAAATATAATTTCGTAACTAATCATTCGATCGTTGCTTTTCTAAAATTGAATGTATAACCGCTTTCTCATATTTTGTTTATGATTTAAAGTTTCTAATCAAACCCGACTAACCAAACTCAGACTCAAAATATCTTTATTGAAATAAATCTTTTAATGATGTTTTTACATGATATTTTTTTATGATTCTATCGCCGGTTGGTAAAAGTAGGATATTCGAGAAGAGCCGACAAGAAACTGGATAGACACTTTCTTCAACTCTATATTAGTAACAGAGTTTTATCATTTATCAATTTCACCTAATTTTAAAATAATTAATTGCAAAGATTTTGTAACTGGAACACCATGTGCTGGACCACTTATTTTATCTGATATATTTTAATATTTGTCTATTGTATAGAAGGCAACCTCCCTTAATAAGATTTTTTTAAATATATGATTTAAACTGGCAAAAGGGAAATTCAGTAAGAGAGAAGAGGCAATACAGAAATATGCCTCTTTCAACAAAGATTGTCCTTCTTTATTTAGTGTTAAGCATAGATCAGGAAGTATTTTTGTTTCTAGTTTTAAAATTATGTCAGTTACAATTTGTTTCAAACATAAAGACTTCATGCGTCGGAACTGTAGCCTATAAAACATATTTATTCTTAATAAAAGGAAACAAATTGCAGTTGTCCACTTGTGACTTTATATCACAATATCCGAACAATCTGTCCCATCTTTCAAATGGCCCCACCTAGGGGCACGAGCCTACCCGTAAAGGGTGTATACGGGGCCTTAGTCGTCCACGCGGGCCCAGTGCCGGTTGGCTAACTTTACGCACAACCTTTGAATCTCTTCGCAGGGCGCACGCCCTCAGATTTCCTCACGATGTTTTCCTTTACCGTAAGAGCGTCGGATAAACGTACATATAATTTCAAAAAATCGAAATCACATTGGTACGTGGCTGGATTTTATCCTGCGCCTCCTTTTAGGAAAGCAACTGTCCACACCATAGAGCCACCGACGCAAATGATAGATATTATCAGAAACTAATTTTACCTTACCGCTCCGTAGGACGATTAACAAAGTGATTACATTAATCTGAACGTATGGGAGTTGTTCTTATTTCCTCTTTATTAGGGCTCACAGGATAAATAGCGATTATTCCGTCGCATTGTCGTTAATGTAGGATTAAACTAGGTTAGTTTACTAGATGGTAGACTCGATACTGAGTCATCTAGGTAGGCACCACCGGAGTAATTATTTTGCACTTCTGTTTTAGGATGAAGGGACTGTAGCTAGTAAAATTACCAGGTAAATTAAAGGTCCTATTGCTCAAATAATTTACTGAAAATGGTTTAGTCAGTCACTACCGCACATCAAACAACAGCTCATTCCCAAGGCGTGGCCTGTAGATTACAACTACAATGACATGGAATCATGGGATATAAGGAAAAGGTTTACTGAAAGCGTTGGACCGTGGAAATAATGGAGTTTGCAATTTATCATGATGAACCTGCAGACAGATACTGTCTTAAATCTCTTTACATAATATATACATTCCCATCTATATATTTCAAACCAGAATCTATTTTGCTACAGTTTAGCGACTATATTTTTGAATTATATAATATTTATGGTCTTGTGTGACTAAGAATGATTGCTGTAATCATTATCAACCTACAGCATAACTATGGAGAGACTGGGCCGCAACCCAAAATATGGGCTCAATGCTGCTATTGGATAGGGTAATTTATTTTTCGTATTTTATATTTATATACTTAATGTTTGGTATAATTTCATAAATCAAACCAATAAATAATTTCCAGTAAGAGCAGTGAAAATAAATCCAAGAACCAGTGTACTTTTAAACGACCAAAACACCCTCTTTCATCCAAAGCAACGACTGCCGGAATTTACTAAGCTTTAATTAAAATTGCGCAGTAAATGCACAGGTATAATGAGGCCTAGCTTCTTGTTAGAAGGGGTATTTATACGTAGCAGTAAGTTTAGTCTACTTAAAGAACTTTGAAACAATAACTCTTTGGGGTTTTAAGGGCTTACTTCGAAATACCATTCAAGTGATGTTAAATTGGTTAAAGCTTAGAGAGTATATAACTATATAAGGGAAAGACTTTTATGTTTTAACAACAGACATCTTATTAAAGATCCTATCAGCTTATTGAAGGTAAACCATTATCCTCAAAAACTCCTAATTTATATATCAGGAAAAATATCCTAGTAAATAAGGTGACAAAAGTTCATATTTTTCGGGTGAGCGATCATTGCAATAGTTAACTTGCACCATCGAGCACTTATCTCATATTTACCATTTATTTAATTATTTATTGGGCAACCAACAATAACATACACTTAGTAAATTCAATTACAATATTTGACACACATGAATACATGATTAAGTGATACCTTAATTATAGGTGGCCACGGCTTTTACAGAAAAAACTTGCGTATAAAATATAAAAAACTATTTGTTTTTATATTTTATACGCAAGTTTGTGTAGCTATAGACACAAAATAACATCCTATCCTATTCAACCTATCGCAGTCCACTGCTGGACATAGGTCTCCCCCATTTTGCGCCAGATATCCCGGTCCTCCGCTTTCCTCATCCAGCCTCCACCAGCGACCTTAATAACAAAATAACATAATTTAGGTAAAAACCAGAAATCAAACTATAATGTACCTTGATGCAAATGAGGAACTGATTTGAGGAAAGCACTGTATTCACCAAATATATCCACATGTCCCGCCTTAGATAATTTGTTATAATAATTTTTCTCACGATTTATGGCTGAAAAGTGTTCTAAATTAGTTTTAAAACCTTTTGGTATAAATAATTTATATTCACAAAACTATAAATCCTTACTTCGAGTAATACGTAACACCATGATGAGTTTCAAAGGCTTTTTGTTTTGCTGCTTCCTCTCTTAAGTAATTTAGGACCTTAATGTTTCACACTGTCCTTTGATGACAAAAACCCAAAGCATCGGTGTGCGTACGTACTACATCCACAAAATGTCTACGCTCGAAAAACTGTGGAGACCAACTCTACCGCCTAAATGGCACTCTTTTGCGCTGCGGCACGAATGAGCTAGCTCGACCGTTGGTTTACACTGTTATACATAGGTACTTCATAGACACACACACACAGAAAATCATTTGTTTAAATAATATTATAATCATCGCATAACTCGTCCAGTTTATTAATTTGTTTAAGTCTTTTAATTTAACCTATCAATTCGCTGAGCCTACAAGAGCTACTCCTACTACAGCTACCTGCTTAGATAACATTTTTTGTGAAAATATTATACTTCAAAAAGCAATAATTAATTGCTTACAATCAGACCATAGTGGACAGTGGGCACAATTTGAGCACTGTCATGTCTCTAAAAATATAGATATTGTTTATAGGCCAGTAAATAAGAACCGAATTAATAGATACAAGGCTCTTGTTGACCAAAAAATTTCTCAATTGCATTATAATGTATCAAATATAGACAGTTTATATGAAAACTTATTTAATGTTATCAAAAGTACCTATGATTGTATATTCTTAACAAAATCAATTAAAGTAAATAATTTCAAATCCAAATTCTGTGATTGGGCGACACCAGGCATATATAAAAGTAGAAATATACTTTTTAATTTATATAACTTGAAAGCTACATCTTCGGATCCAATATTTATTGCCTTTGTTAGAAATTATTCAAAAATTTTTAAAAAAGTTTGTCACACAGCCAAGTCGATCTATTTGCGTAACAAAATAATAGGTTCTGGTAATAAAATTAAAGCCACTTGGAATATTATTAACAAAGAAACATGTAAGAATAAGAGTCGCGATAATAATTTCTCCATTAAAATTAACGATAATATTGTTAGCGCGGATCTCGAAGTAGCTAGTGTATTTGAAAATTATTTTACCAATATTCCAATTGAAACAACCAGCACTTTAAATTCAAGCTCTTCCATTGCTGGCTCTCTTTTGACATCTAGTGTTTCTGAATGCAAAAAAATTTTTAGCTTTAAGCACATAACTCCAGACACAATAACCAAAACTTTCAAGGAATTAAATATTAAAAAAACAGAAGATCTATGGGGTATTTCTACTCATATCATAAAAGTAATTATTGATAGTATTGCACCCCATCTAGCATTGATATTTAATACTTGTGTAGATAAAGGTCTCTTTCCAAATTTAATGAAATACAGTAAATTAATACCATTATTTAAATCCGGTGATAAAAGTGATCCATCTAACTTTAGGCCCATATCTATTTTACCTGCATTAAGTAAAATATTTGAGAAAATTATATTCAATCAGTTGCTTTCACATTTTAACGTTAACAAATTATTACATGAGAAACAGTTTGGCTTCACAAAAAATAAAAATACTACTGATGCTGGGATTGCACTTATTAAGCATATTTTTGATGCCTGGGAGGACAAACATGATGCAATAGGAGTTTTTTGCGATTTGTCTAAAGCTTTTGACTGCGTCGACCATAAAACACTTTTATTAAAGTTGAGACATTACGGTGTATCAGAATGCTCATTGAGTCTTGTAGAATCTTACCTCTCTGAAAGAGTTCAAAAAGTCTGTATTAATGGCACAAAGTCGCATGGTGCCCTTTTGCGCATGGGAGTACCCCAGGGTTCAATTTTAGGCCCTCTATTATTTCTAATATATATAAATGACCTCCCTTACTATTGTAAAAGTCTTTCGGATATAGTTCTATTTGCTGATGATACGTCATTGATTTTTAATGTTAACAGACGTAAGGCGACTTTTGACGATGTAAATAGAGCTCTGTCTCAAGTAATGCATTGGTTTACTGCTAATAATCTTTTACTTAATGCAAAAAAAACTAAATGTATAAAATTCACTATGCCCAATGTAAGGCAGGTCGAGACCAACATAACTCTGAATAATGATCAAGTGGAACTTGTAAACTCCACTGCATTTCTTGGTATAACTTTAGATTCAAAGTTACAATGGGGGCCTCACATTGAATCACTGGCTGGTAGACTTAGCTCGGCAGCTTATGCTGTTAGGAAGATAAGGCTTTTGACAGATGTAGAAACAGCAAGATTGGTTTATTTCAGTTATTTTCATAGTGTCATGTCATATGGTCTACTGTTGTGGGGTTCAGCTGCCGACATTAATACAATATTTGTACTACAAAAAAGAGCTATTCGTTTTATCTACAACCTTAGACCCCGTGACTCTCTTAAGGAACTTTTTAAAGAAATAAATATAATGACTGTAGCATCACAATATATTTATGAAAATTTAATTTACGTCCGTAAATACTATCATACCTTTAAAAAAATTGTGACTCACACAATTTTAATACTAGGAATAGAAACAAACTTGCTGTTCCGGACTTGAGACTACATAAAGTAGGTAAATCTTTTATAGGAAGATGTATAAAGTTTTTCAATAAGGTACCGCAAAATATTGTCGAGTTACCTTTACACATGTTTAAAGCTAGAATAAAAAACCACCTTTCTAAAAAAGGGTACTACACTATTGACGAATATTTATGTGATAAAAATCCTTGGTCTTAAATTGCTCAGCTATTTCAGTGTTTATGATATATTGTTACATTAAGTAATTGTTTTTAAAAAAGGCTACACTGTTGAGTTTTCTTGGGTGCTTCTTTCTCAACAGGCCAATCCACTGAAGCGCTTTTTTTCAAAGCATCAAAATTCATATTTTTAGTTTAGTATTTTTAATTGTTTTATTATATTTTTGTATATTTTTTGACGTTCATAAGTGCTTTTTGTAAGCCTAATTTGAATAAAGAATTTTGATTTTGATTTTTTTTATTTGCTTATTTTAAGTCATCACCAAGGGCTCGAGCTTATCCGTATCAAGTGCAGATTCTTACAAAGCATAAGCTTGTTGTGTAAATTTTTAAGCCTGAAATCCATTGATCTCGCCAATTGCCCGTGAAGCAGATAAGCCATCTGGGCCAACAGAAATCAGTTCGAAAAAAGAAGTTAAGAGTAGACAGAGGTCACAAGAGGTGACAAAATATTCTTATCTGCCGTCGTCACACTATTCATTGATGATACTGCAGATAATAAAATTAAATTTTGGTGTATGTGTACGCGACTGAGAAATTAAGTCCAAAGCAAGCGAAACGTTAATCAAAACAAAAAGTCATCTGGCATTGCCACATGTACGCGTCGTGTTTTACTTGTATAACAAACCTACACATGTAGTAAGCAATTATGACTCTAACTAATTAAAACACTGAAGAACTTTGAACGTTGTGATGCTATGAGAATATTAATTGTCTGGATTAAGAAGGCCTTTAAATTGTTTTTTTGACATGATTCCGTTATTAAATATTGTTCGTGTAGAAATATAATAATTCCATATCAAAATTCTATACTATGTAGATGGCGTTAACAAGTAGTACAATGAAAACTATAAAGTTGATTTCCTTATTATTGTTATTATTTATATCTATTTTTCCTCGAATTTAATTTAAAACCTATCGGGATGTAATCCAAAATTTGTATTTTATTAATATTGTATGAGTGATAATTGTGTAATTTTTCATTTTGTTTTTTATTTGGTGAATTGATGAATTTGTATGGGTGTAACTTACCTGAAATAAAGATTATTATTATTATATAACTATTATTATGGAATCAAGCCTTCAATCACTGTGGCACCGTTCATAAGTTTAAACAATTTAACCGCCGTAAATTTATTTTTTTGATTTTTTATATTTATTTCACTTAAAAGTTGTATCTTTCGTATTAAATATTCAGTTTATTGTTTATTGGTTACGTATTACGACACTGGTTTTATTTCACAAGCTTAATATTTGTCTTTTTTCTGTTCACTATAGCACACAATTGTTCACTTAATTTAGATAGTTCACTTGAGAGTCCGTTGTTGATAACACTTCTACTTTGTCTTTTTGTCACGTAGAGCAATTTGAATAAGAAATTCAATGAAAATGGTCAATGTTTATATTTTTAAAGTAAGTTTTATCGCACTGCTGTTTGTTAGCGGTTGGCTGTAGCGCCATCTATTGTGTAAAGTTAATAATGTAACTTGATAATGTTATAATATGTGATCTGTGTTGATTTAAAATAAATTGATTATAATGATCAGCTTTTTAATGAGAACATACCTATCTTTGATCGTACAAATTTAAAAAAACGGAAGCGGCCGATACGAAAACAAATTTAAATCACAACAAAAGGATTCAATTCGCCACATCGACTTACAATGCGAAATGCAAACTCATAGCGAATAAATATGGACAGATCGTCCGAGATAAATGTGGGGTAATAAAATTGAGGATAACGTGGGAAACCCACCTGCCGCAGCTGGTGTTAAAGGATCAATCGCTATTGGAATATAATAAAACTTGTACAAAATGGTACTGATTGGAATTTGGACGAGTCCTTTTAGTCAGATAACCACCACATTGTTAACTGTTCATGCTTTGCTAGGTGGTAGACTCGATACTAAGTCGTCTAGGTAGGACCACCGCCAGTACCAATATAGTCTCGTGAAACAGGAATGATGCACTTTTGTTTCCGGATGAGGGTACTATAGCTAGTGAAATTACCGGGTATAAGAGACCTAATATCTGTTGACTCTGGTGATGGGTTCAGTGCGGCATTGACGGAGGATAACTATCTATCAGTAGTTGGTCTCCATGATTGCCGCTCTGTCATGGTTAAGCGTATCATATACCATCAGTTGAGCGTCCTGACCATCCTAAAAATGCTGTAAATATCTTATTTAATCGGTTTAGATTTGGATATTTCAAAAGCAGTGAGTGACTGTGGTGCCTCAGAAAGTCAAAAGAAAGCTATAACGATGGTAGTATGAGCAAGAGAGAATGAGAAATCCACACATTCTTTTTTTAGATGGAATAAAACAATACAAATTTTGCAAACACTGCAGATGAAGTTTAATTGGGAAAAATCCCTCCGCAATCTAGGGTGTCCGGCTTTTTTGCCGCTCGCTGAGTAAACAGCTCTGTTGACAGACCTGTCGCGTCGTTCCAAAATGGCCGATGCAGTTTGATTTACGAATGGCTTTTGTTCATTTTAACCGTTATTTATTTTTTAAGGCTTTTTAGTTTTTAATTATCACCAGCCAGATCTTCGAATGACATAGTGAAAGTTACTTGTGCGATTTTCCTAGTTTGGTTCCATGCGGGCTGAATCATCTGAATGTATGAAAAGAAAGATATTTTCGTGTTTCGAAGGACAATTTAAGCCGTCATAGGCCGTAATTTGGTTTAGAACCGTGACACTAGGGCGCTACGCCATCTTTAGAATAGTATTACTATCATCATCAGCTCATTAAACGCCCCACCGAGGGGCACAGCCTACCCGTATAGGGTGATTAGGCCTTAGTCGTCCACGCGGGCCCAGTGCGGATTGGACGACTTCACACACAACCTTCGAATCACTTCGCAGGCGTGCATGAAGTTCCTCACGATGTTTTCCTTCACCGTAAGAGCGTCGGATAACGTACATATATTTTCGATAATACATTGGTACGTGTCGGGATTTGAACCTCAGCCCTCCCGGTAGGAAGGCGACAGTCCACACCACTGAGCCACCGACGCTTTAGTATTACTATAGATAGAGATAATTATTTATTGCACACAACAAGGAAAACACTTGGTAAGATTTAACAGAGAATATTGGAAAAATTGGCGGCCTTATCAATAACAATCTTTTTCTGACAATCAATTCAAAATGAAAGAGGACAGCTTGTAAAAGGGGGGTGTATATACAAGAAAAAGAGAAGAAAAACCTTCTATATACTTTGCTATTTTTGTGCCAGAAAAGGGGAAGTCATATTATAGTAATAATGTTATAAGAAATGACAGTAAGCCCCCAAGATTGGTCTGATTCTTCATCAATACTGACTCACTCGATAGGAAATAGAAGTTTAGATAACTATTTATTAGCAATCAAGGTTATTCTATCATTAAAATTTGAATACGTTATCAAGCCATCAAGACGGTCACATGATGATAAGTGATACGCCTAACTATGACAGAGTGGCATTGATGGAGACCAACAACTGATAGATAGCTATTATTCTCCGTCAATGCCGCACAGCGCCCGACACCAGATGTTAGATCTCTTATACCCGGTAATTGTACTAGCTACAGTGCCCTCATCCCGAAACACAAAAGTGCATAACACTCCTATTTCACGGGACGATATCTGGCACTGCAGTGGTACCTACCTAGACGACTCAGTATCGAGTCGACTACCTAGTAATACCTCTGTTTTGTGGTTAGAAGCCTTAAAAAACAGAGGGGGCACGTTGGTGGTAAGCTAAGGTGTTAGCTTAATAAAAAAATATTATAATCAGTTAACTTCAATTGCTTGAACAGCTGCGTTGAGATTTTGCATCCAAAATCACCTCACCGCACCTCTTATGATATCAGTGGCGTGCACTTCAAATAAGCAGTGCATACCTTTCTTGATTATTGCTATAATGGTAAATACAGGCTTTGTTACTAACAAAAAATAATTCACATGTAAAACATTATTTGTAGTATTTTTTATAATAAATGCTAAACAATTTAAAACAACACAGATATCCGTTTCTAAAACATGTAACGTACATTTTGATTAGGACCATTAAAAATAAATATTTGAAAATCAATTTCATCCCTACATCGTATAAAGGTAAAGGATTGCAAAAAATCGCTCCTCTGACCACTTAACCGAACTTAAGCCCGAACTTTTTTCTACTATAACCTCCTTATACCAAATTCCGATAAACTATACGCTTATTGTTTACACACTGCCTTCCAATCCGTTTGCTAACACATCTATAATATGATCAGGAAGGAAAGGAATCTACTGGATCGTGTAGATAGAACGAAAATATTGTGTTTGCTGACTATTTATTCTTTAACTTATTGGCGAGCGTGTCACATATTACGACAACATGGATATTGCCAATACCAATAACTTAGATTATTACGTTGGTGAAAACCTTTCTGCCCAATTTCTTAGTAATAAATTAAATAGACATAGCCCTCCGGATCAGCAACTTGAAGTGGCAGTGGTCACGTGTCGCAGATCCGATGGCCGTTGGAGCAGAGGAGTTCTGGAGTGAAGACCGCGTCTTGGCAAACGTAGCGATGGACGTCTTCCGCACCCGATGGATCGACGACTTGCGAAAGGTCGCTGGTGGAGGCTGGATAAGAAACGCGAGGACCGGACCTCTGGCGAAAAATAGGAGAGACCTATGTCCAGCATTGGACTGCGATAGTTGAATAAGCAATTAATTTTATTTTTGTATTTTTTTTAAGAGCGTAGGTGGCTCAGTGGTGCGGACTGTCGCCTTCCTACCGAGAGGGCTGAAGTTCAAATCCCGACACGTACCAATGTATTTCGAATTTTCGAAAAATATATGACGTTATCCGACGCTCTTACGGTGAAGAAAAACATCGTGAGGAAACTTTATGCACGCCTGCGAAGAGATTCGAAGGTTGTGCGTGAAGTCGTCCAATCCGCACTGGGCCCGCGTGGACGACAAAGCCTAATCACCCTACACGGGTAGGCTCGTGCCCCTCGGGGGGACGTTTAATGAGCTGTGGATGATTGTTTTTTTTTGCCACCTCCGGCCGCCGCCTTCGTTATTGGTGTGGTTACGGGTTATGGAATATCGCCACAATATTTTCTCTTTAAGTTTGGAATGCATGCGTTAAGAATATTTATTGGATGTGAAAAGTGAGTGATATTTATTTTTGTCAAATTTAGTACTACTGTTATCGCAGATCTGCTATAGATTTAAAAGCTATCGATAGCAGACAAATAATTGTGATATGAACTGAAATAAACTAAGCTCCTTTTTCAATATGTTAAAAGGCATATTCAGCATTTATAAAATAAACAACTCTTCAAGTGTAGGTTATAAAATGATGCCTTAACTTTAGAACAAAGCGCAATCTTGGCTTCCGGCCCAACCGGTCCGCTTCCGGCCGCCAGGGCCCCTAGCGGCGAGTTAAGCGTGTGATTTTATCGGTTTGATGGAGTTTAATACATTTTGAAATTAAAGACTTTTTATTTTTATGTTGGCTGTTGCTCTAGACTTTGTTACTTAGGAGAAAACGTTATTTATATCACTAAAGACAGTTGTAGTTTTGTGTAGCTTAAAATGTTTACAAACTTTACAATTAATATCGAACAGCAGTCGTTGTCTTGTAAACAAGACTTCTCCAAATGAATCATCAGTTCTATGCGTAGCGGTTGGTCGTCAGATAGTCCTATTCAGTTGCATATTGAGTCTTACTAGGTACATACAAGTTCTGGAGTGGGGACCGCGTCTTGGCAAGCGCGACGTAGGACGCATAGACTGATGGACCGACGACTTGCGAAAGGTCGCTGGTAGAAGCTGGATGAGAAAAGTGGAGGACCGAGATATCTGGCGCAAAATGGGAAAGAACTATGTCCAGCAGTTGACTGCGATAGGTTGAAGAGAGCGGTACATATAAGTACTGTAGTAGGTATCCACGGCATATTTTAACATGTTGTTGGTGATATAAATAAACTCTTAACCTAATTTTACCTAATATAAAACTCTTGAACTGGTATGGATTAAGAAAGTATAATACAAGTTGAGAGCGTCGGATGCTCAATGGTGTGGCCAGTTGCCTTCCGATCGGGAGGGCGCAGGTTCAAATCCCGCATCGAACTACCGTGTTTTCGAATTTTCGAAAATTATTCTTGCATATAATATTACTAAAGTCTAAATTTAAATATTTTTCGAGATTTTCGTCTCAATGGCCTTCTCATTACAAAACATTTTTCTGGAACGTTTTGTTAGACTGAGTTACAATAAAAATCAATTTGGGAACTCGACGCCTGCCAAATTATTCACGTCAAAGTATCATTGCACAGCGTTAGCTAGCAGTATTTCTTAAGATTGAATTTTCAATAGCAGAAAAGTGAACAATGCGATCTACAAATAAAATGATAAAGTGAATCCATTAGAATACTTATTGAGATATGTTTGAAAAATGGCCTCAGTTACTGAAGTCGATCGGTATTTTTCTTGCACTTAACTGCTAGTTTAACTTAGAGATATGAACATGAGAGTAGCTTTACCTTACACCTCTGATTGTTGATGTACTTTTTCTGAACTGTCACAAAGGAACGTTTCCATAGATATTTTGTGTCAGACTAGTGAGTTATGACGTCATTGCTCACTATCATCAATTGGCCTTATAAATATTGGTGTCAGTGTATTTAAATATCATACATTGCAAATAAACGAAATCGATCATAGCAACATATAAAATAAGGTGTGCTTACATATAAATAAGGTTTGTCATTTTAATTAAGATGGTGGAAAGTACCCAATTACCTACCCATGTTCAACGAAATGGAGATATTCACCCTTTGACCGCCAGAGATGCCTTAAAGCGTCACAAACAATAGATTTTCCATTGTGTCAAGATCTTGGCGGTCGACGGGTTAAAGAAAATAAAATATTTTATCTAGTATCATAATTATGACATACAACACAGATCTTAAGATGTTATATGGCCATCTCGAAAACACATTTTTGGTAACTAAAGTAATTTTATTCGAAAACACAAAGAAGAAAACTCTCATAATGAACAAACATCATAACACGAAGTGCCTTTTCCTGTCGAGAAACTTTTTTATTTTCTAAAAAGCTAACTTTCTTGCAAAACTCACGACGTAGTCAGCGCAATTGTCCATGTAATCAAGTGTGCTGGTTCAGTAACACGAAATATTTTTTGAGACTTCCAAGAAAAAGGCAACTTTATTATTTTAGGACATTAGCTGTTTCAGTAACTAAGTGACCGTCATCCATCTGGATGTCGTTCGTTCGTTGTTTAGTACCCATATTATAGGCTCAATGCTTAGTTTGGGACGAGATGACACTGTGTGAATGTCAGTGGATATTTATTCACTATTAACTTTGAGGAGGTTCGTCTCTTTGCCTGCATATTTAGGAACACTTACTTTTGTGACGACCAATGTGGTGTTATGGTTGAAAACGTCTGTTATTACACCCAGGGTTCGATCCCCGGGCAGACAGACATTATGTTAAGCTAATGCTTAGTTTCGGACTAGATGGCGTTGTGTCATCATCATTGCAACCTAAAATGTCCACTGTTAAACGAATACCTTGTGATTTCCACGCTGACCGATCTTAGCAGTTGACATCCATCTGCTGCCCACCACCTTAACCAGGTCATCCGTCCATATTTCATCATGGCGCTGTGTGAATGTCGTAATAACTAAGGCAAGATGTAATGATTTAGTTAATACTCGCTCCTTTTAGACTGACAGTTATTTAGAAACGATTTTATACCTCAAAATAACTTATACTTTAACTTCAAGTTCTAACCCAAATCGTTATTCAAGGGTACTCCAATAAAATACATGTGGATTTTTCACGCGGCGCGGCACAATTCTTGTGATGGTATGTAAGAGGATATGAAAAATACCCAGACGAGCACAAATCGATGCACATAGATCCATACTAATATTATAAATGCGAAAGTAACTCTGTCTTTCTGTTTGTCACGCTTTCACTCCTGAACTGCTGGAGGGATTTTGATGAAAATTTGGTATGGTAATATATGGTGACCTAGTGATGTGATACTTCCAACTTCCGTAAATAGGCGTGAAATTTGGAATGGAGCATCCCACAATTTTGAAGGTAGAAAGCTAAAAATTGGTAGGTATTATTCGACAATAACTAAAAAAAACATAAAAATCCTTTAAAGAGAGGGGGAAAGTTTTTATGGAACTCTTCGCAGTTTTCAAGGTAGGAAGCTAAAACTTAATGGAGACACGTATAATATTATCTGCAGCAGCTATAAAATAATATTTTGGAACCAGGAAAGGTCTAACACTGAATTTACCGCGGGCCAAGCCGCGGGCAAAAGCTTGTTAGGGATATATCTTCATAGCAGGGATTTTTAGGTAGGTTATTTTCGCTAGCGAGCGTCGGTGGCTCAATGAGCGTCGGTGGCTCAATGGTGTGGACTGTCGCCCTCCCACCGGGAGGGCTGAGGTTCAAATCCTGCCACGTACCAATGTGTTTTCGAATTTTCGAAAAATATATGTACGTTTTCCGACGCTCTTACGGTGAAGGAAAATATCGTGAGGAAACCTATGCACGCCTGCGAAGAGATTCAAAGGTTGTGCGTGAAGTCGTCCAGCCCGCACTGGGCCCGCGTGGACGACTAAGGCCTAACATCCTACACGGGTAGGCTCGTGCCCCTCGGTGGGGACATTTAATGAGCTGATGATGATGATGATGATGATAAATAACTGCCTCCGTGATTTAGTGGGAACAGCGTTTAGCTGCGTGACCCGGAGGTCGTAGGTTCAAACCACGGGCCACGTCTTGAAACATTTCTTTGTGAGCTTTTTCCTGGTTAGGTTAGTCCTGTAGGCTGAATAATCTAATTGTCCGAAAAGAAAACGTGATTCTGTACTCCAGAGGGCACGTTAAGGCATCGCAATCTTAGGATGGTAGTCGTTAACACTCACCAATTCGCACTTTGCCTGTATGGTGGGCTACGACCCAATCTCCCCATCACTATGCTGTACGGGAAGGTCTATGACCTGCAGTGCCTTCCGAAGAATGGGAGGTATAATAATCTAATATGAGGTATATTCTGAATAACGGATTATAAATTTACCGAATGACCAATTAAAACCTTATTATACCTAATAATTATCATTGTGCAAGTAACATTACACTAATACTAATTCGGAGCTAAGCTCATATTAATTATATGTAACTTGATTAAAGAAGGAAACTATAGGTCTGTTTGTAACAACAATATATGTAGTAACTAAGAAAATGTATGACCGTTTGTTTTCTAAATTAATAAATAGATAAAAAATTTCGATCACCCATCCCATTGGATGATCATTACCAACATTGCGAAAACTGCTTGACTTTTGTCTAAGTCAACAGACCGCTCTAGCATCTAAGAGCCATCATAAACGCTGTCTTAATTCTAAATGTAATTCAGCCCGTCTCAAGTACTTTCTATTTCGATATTATTAAACCAATAATGAATGGAACCTCTGATATTGATATTCTGGAAAAGCTAACTCGCCCATTGATATAACATTTTATCTTTGCCTACAAACGTTACCTCCCTTAACACAATAATTAAATACTATCAACCTATAAATCTTCACTCAATTGGTTTTCACGAGAATTAATCGAAGCCTTCGGTAAAATCATTTATTCGATTTTCAGCCTTATTACGCGGTTACCTCAATTAAATACTTAATAATAACACAATAAGGTCGAAATTGCATAAACGTGCTAACCATTTTTATAACCCAATAAAAGGCTCAAATTTAGTTAAATGAATAAATCGGTTCTAATTTAAATGTAGAATATACCTGGAGCCGAGATTCAATGAGTGCTAGGGTAAGAAATGAATTTATTTAGGTTACTCATAACTGAGTTATGTTTTAAGGTACAAAGAATAGGTTTGCTAGCATTACTATTTATTTTCCCAATAAAAATGTAACTTTGTTTTCAGGCGTTGCTAATTTTAAGAAATATTCTGCATAGTATTCATAATAAGCAATAATATAAACTATAAAAATTAGGAAATTTTCAAGGTGGTAGACTCGGTAATGAGTCGTCTAGGTAGGTACCACCACAGTGCAAGATATCCCGTGAAATATAAATAAATAAATATCCACTGACATTCACACAGCGCCATCTAGCCCCAAGTTAAGCGTGAAGCCTGTATTATGGGTACTAAACAACGGATAAATATACTTAAATACATTTTTCGTAAATACATACATATCATACATAGAAAACACCCAGACCATTACAAACAGACATGTTCATGCACACAAATGTTTGTACTGCCCGGGGATCGAACCCGGAACCCTTGGTGTTGCAGCCGACCTCTCAACCGCAACACCAAATGGGTCGTCAAATATAAGTGTTATCCACGTCTATGTTTCGAAATAAGGTAGCTAGTAAAATTACCGGGTATAGGAGATTTAACATCTGTTTTTTCGGGTGTCGGGCGCAGTGCGGTACTGATGAAGAATAATAAGTGTCTGTCAGTGGTCTCATTCAATGTCGCTCTGTCATGGTCAGGCGTATCACTTACTATCAGGTGAGCGTCCGGACCACACTGTACACTTAGTGACATAAAAGATCTTACTGAATTTAAATGATACAACGCCTAATTTCATCATCGTTATTGCAGTCTAATATGTTCACTGCTGAACGAAGGCCTCCCAAAATTGCTATTATATTTGCGTTATTTATTCGACTCCCATAAATTTACTTCAGCATCACAAACAAGCACTTTAAATATTATAACACAAAAGCGTCCTATTAAAATTACATTGCCAGCCGTGTTAATACAATTACCCCACACGTGATAGCCTCGTTAATCACAACACCCCATGCTGGCAACACCGGTCTAAACACCAACTATGCAATTTATCACCATTACGATTTGCATCATAAAAGACCTTTATCAGTTTCCGTACATTTGCGGACAATATATGCTTAGAGGAGATACTGGCTATTGAATATGAAATAGAGTAAACGATTTTTCAAAATCATTATAGAAAAGACAAGATCTTTATTTCATATAATGGACACAAGTATAATTTTCTACTTACGAGTAACGCCGGCAAATTTTGTACCGCCTTAGAAGCTATGGTTTACCATGTATACATATATGTCACGTCCCACAGGAATGAGATAAAAAGTTTCCTTTGTTGTCTGCTTGTTTTTAGCTACCACCTCACCAGATTTCATCAAAAAAAGTTCAGCCGTTGAGTTATAAAGAGCGTGGCTCAATATTTACAGAACTCTTTATATATATATATATATATATATATATCCTTGCTCTTCCTAATTTTAACAGTTATGATTTAAATTAATATCTCATAATATATTTAAAACTTTTGCCTTTACATAATTATTATCAAACTTTCATCATGCAATCAATCTTAAACTTAATCAAATTAATAATACAGGATAAGCTTTTACGGTGAAGGAAAACATAGTGAGGAAACTACGCCTACGGAGAAATTCAATGGTTGTGCGTGGACGACTAAGGCTATACACCCTAAACGGGTAGGCTCGTGCCCCTCAGTGGGAACATGAAAGAGCTGATATTTACTCAACATTATTGGTTCAAATTACATTCCTAAGAAGGCTTCGAACCGAATGTTTAGGACGTGAGGTTCCATAATTAAAATTCAAAATATTTATTCGAATTTTATTTATTTATTCGAATAAATCTATTACAGATACTTTTGAATCGTCAAATGTTATTATTTTTACGACTCTACCAACGGTTCGGAAGATGTAGGATCTTCGAGAAGAGCCGGCAAAAAACTCAATAGTCACTCTTTTATTTTTTTATGTCATACACTAACTAGGTAATAGACTCGATACTGAGTCGTCTAGGTAGGTACCACCGCAGCCAGATATCGTCCCGTGAAACAGGAGTGTTATGCACTTGTGTTTCGGGATGAGGGCACTGTAACTATTCGTACTGAAATTATTGGGTATTAGAGACCTAACATCTGTCGTCTCGGGTGTCGGGCGTAGTGCGGCATTGATGGAGGATAATAACTGTGTATGAGTTGTTGGTATCCTTCAATGCTCTGTCATGGTTAGGTGTATAACTTACCATTAAGTGAGCGTCCTGACCGTCGCGTACACTTATAACATAAAAAAATACATACTGATGGAGATTAAGTTAATCCCCCACCGAAATTCAGTCAGTAGCAATGAAACGGATCAGTTGGTTCATGAATATTAAACAACAAGAATATTTACGTACCTGAGCAATGATATTCTGTATATGTCAAGCTCAAAAACAAACCGCCCAAGAGAGTACAGTTTGTACTTTTTTGTATAGGTAAATGTACGCTCATTCGAGATATGTGTATGTGTACTGTCACTGCATTCGGAACACTTTTTTCGATTGTATTGTGAGCACATCACGAATCCTTACTTTTTTACATCATTGTACCTGAGTTATGATTTTATACGGGTTTCGGGCTCAATCCGAACTTGAATTTGATATACTTTCGGAATGGCGTGAGAAAATACCCTTACCTTAATATTGGGGTTTATCGATTATTTCAAGGTCTGCCACATGATCGTGAAGATGACGAGGGTTGTGATTTAATTTTTCTCACTAAAGTAAAAGGAAAATACAAAGGTGCATCGACTTTAGTATGATAGCTAGATTCAATATCTTACACTGACTTATCCAGATAAAGCTGTATAGCAACTTAGCGTGCTTTCAGGGTTACCGCTATCTCTTAAAATATATTATAAGTGTACAGGACGGTCTGGACGCTCACCTGATGGTAAGTGATACGCCAGACCATGACAGAGCGGCATTAAAGAAGACCAACAACTGATAGACAGTTATTATCCTCCATCAACGCCGCACTGCGCTCGTCACCCGAGACAACAGATATTAGGTCTCCTATACCCGGTAATTTCACTAGCAACAGTGCCCTCATCCCAAAACACAAAAGTGCATAACACTCCTATTTTACGGGATGATATCTGGCACTGCGGTGGTACCTACCTAGACGACTCAGTATCGAGTCTACCACCTAGTAAAATGATAAAAATATTACATTAATGATTCGACTATTCATTACCTGAACCAGGTCATCAGTCCATCTGGTTGAGGGTCGGCATAGGGTTCTTTACAATACTATAAATATAATGAAATTAAGAAAACACACACATATTTAGTATACTAATAATATACATAAACATGTTGAATGCCATTATATTAATAACATACTATCGTCATCATCAGCTCATGAAACATCCCCACCGAGGGGCACGACTCTACCCTACGAGGGTAGTACCCTCTAGGGTGTATAGGCCTTAGTCGTCCACGCGGGCTTTGAATATCTTCGCAGGCGTGCGCAGGTTTCCTTACGATGTTTTCGTTCACCGTAAGAGCGTCGGATAACGTACAAATAATTTCGAAAATTCGTAAACACTTTAGTACGTGTCGGGATTCGACCTTCAGCCCTCCCGGTAGGAGGGCAACAGTCCACACCATTGAGCCACCGACGCTCTTAATAAAATACTGTACGGCATCCCGAATCTATTTTACATTTGAATCAAAGACACCTCTCGTTATCTCTTGTCCAAAATTTCTCCAGGGACGGTGAAAAATGGTGGTATAGGGTAGACGTGATAAGGGAAGGTGACAGTGAGAATTCAGGATTTAATTTACATACGCAATATCCACTTGAAAGAGACTGTTTATCGACTTGTCTGCATGAGTGAGGAATGTTCACATAAATAAGTTAAATGTAATTTATAAAACATTGCTGATGACTTGATAAAGTTAAGTTGAATACGGGCATTAGTTATTGTCACTCCGTTTCGAAGAGTAAGATGGATAAACACACAAAATTTCACCATCATAATATTGGTTTCGATCCATATTTATACAGGGTGAGCGCAATATATTAAATATACATTAGCGTATATTTTATCCCCGAATTCCGGGGCCACTCGCACGCCACCTTACTTGGCTCGTTCAAAACATGTCGGCACTCCATAAAAGTGGATTAACCCGGAAAATTGAGTTCTGAGCTGCCCGAGGCTGTGTAAGTGATATTTTCGTGTGAACGCGACGCAACCTCGAATGGGGAATTACGTCAGATTAAGTGCCTTATTCATAAAGATTGTCATTTTATTGAAGCTATATTGAATATTGCTGGCGGTACTTTAAAAACCATTCTACATACCTACACTCTCTTTACACATGAAATACATATAATATTATATGATATCCACTGAAATTCACACAGCACCATCTAGCCATATATTAAGCGAGGAGCTTGTAGTTAGGGTACTAAACAACTCATAAACATATTTTTGTAAACACATTTATATTATTCAAAGAAACACCCAGACTTATACCAACAGACATGTTCATGGACACAAATGTTTGTAATGCCCGGGGATCGAACCCGGAACACTTGGTGTAGTATCCGACGTTTCGACCATTGCACCACATGGGTCGTCATTTTTTTTATTCAATTAAATTGAAGATTATTTAGTGATATAATTATACTTATCTACACGTATAATAAATGCTGTACAGAAAGACTTGGTCCTTGTTTTTCTATTTATAGCACAAATATATTTTGTTAGTGTATTGTAAATCGCCTTTTTTTTTCTTTTTATTTGGAACAAAAAACAATTACATAATAAAGGCTTAATATTAGTGAAGTTTTACAAAAGGTAAAACTTCACTAATATATCTTCACCGTAAGAGCGTCGGATTATGTACATATAATTTAGAAAATTCTAAGACATTGGTACGTGGCACCCTCCAGATCGCAAAGCAACAGTCCACGGTTAGTTAAGTGTTTGGATTCCTGTTTAACCCAAAATGCCTCTTTCATGCTTATTATAAAAACTGTAATTCTTTTTACAGCCTTTACAGGCGTTCGTTATTACACGGAGAACGTGGCGTACATAATGTAACCAACCTCATTGTTCACGAAATAAAATGTAATTGACAAGCGCAATTGTCGCAAAATGACGGAAATGCAAATATCAGTGCATAGACCTAGCATTATGAATTTTAGGTCCATGTTATACAAAACAAATAAAAACTATAACTCATTCTTTTAATATTAAAATACATGACTTTTTGAATTGGCTCAGGGATAATACAAATAAATCCACAGTAACAAATTTAACATTATACAATATCATGATACGCTGTAGCCTTCTTATATATTTTGAGAAATTATTACCTACATACAATAAGAAAGGCTTCATCATCATCAGCTCATTATTTGTCTCCAGCGAAGAACATGAGCATACCCGTGGCGGGGGTATAGGCTTTAGTCGTCCACGCGGGCCCAGTGCGGATTGGCCGACTTCACACACAACCACTGAACCTCTTTGCAGGCGTGCGCAGGTTTCCTCACAACGTTTGCCTTCACCATAAGATCGTTGGATTATGTACATATAATTTAGAAAATTCTAAAAGACATTGGTACGTGGCACCCTCCAGATCGAACAGCAACAGTCCACGGTTAGTTAAGTGTTTGGATTCCTGTTGAACCCAAAATGCCTCTTTCATGCTTATTATAAAAACTGTAATTCTTATTTACAGCCTTTACAGGCGTTCTTATTACACGGAGAACGTGGCGTACATGGAGAAAGTAATTTTGTACAAGGCATACACGAGTATGTAGGTCGAATTCTATATACCCGGGTTTCAGGATTACAGGACTTAATAGGCAATTATGTTGCTGGGAAGGATTTTAAAGTTACACCCCACTCGTTCACCCTCATTCATAAACGTTTAATTAGCTATTAAAGCTAAAACGGCTTTTAAATATGTTACCATCACTTTTTGTAAACATTAAAGTCACGAAGAAAGGACATAAATAGGGCGTTTTGTTTTTAAGTTTTTTTCTTGTTTACCAAATACATGTTAGATCATTTGATGGTAAGGGATACGCTTTCCATGTTAGATGCAGTGTTGAATGAAAATCATTTATTATAATAACGATAAGGCTGCCTTTGCCCACGGTATTTTTAATGTTACTGTTTCGATTTTTGTGTCTTCTTCGTCGTTGCACTCTTGACAGAGTGGTCGCGGTCATCATTTTAGCTGTCAGTGGCACGCTTAACAATACGCCGCCATTCCTGCTTTTTTTATACTTGTGAGCAATAAAGTGTTTTCCTTCTACTACTACTACCCTGGACCCGTTACCTAAGACGACCATGGATTTAGAATAAGCGCGCTACACTTCTATGAAGACGACAGATATTAGACAGGTTGTGCGTGGAGTCGGTCAATCCGCATTGGGCCCGCGTGGACTACTAAGGCTTACACCGTTTACGGGTAGGCTCGTGCCCCTCGGCTGGGACGTATAATGAGTTGGTGATGAGATGTACGATTTAAAACAGAGGAAAGATTATTTTTTTGGTTTGGCTCCAAAATTAGTGGAACAACTCAAATAAATATTTTACATTCAAAAGTCTAGATTCCCCTCCCCCGACCCCTTTATATATTATATGTTCAAAATATTATAAATCTTTAGGTACTTAAACTCCAAACACTCGCGCGAAGTCAGAGTACGACGCTAGTTTCTTATAATTAACATATTCAAGGGGAACCACGAAACCGAATTAATATTTAAATGTAGTATAAAAACCAAAGCAAACTGCTTTATCTGGAGCCAGAGTTTGTAATAGACATTAAAGCTTTCATAAAAACGAGCTTGTAAGATTAAATTGGTCATAACGCCCCACGCTATGGCATATTTTGGTATAACGTAGGGACATAAATCAAATTTATGATCAATGACTGAGATGCTTTGCATTTGAGATGGACCCGTGTTTTGGGTTGTTGCCCAAACTCCACATAGCTGTCAGGGAGGCAGATCACGCTAAATTTTGACAGCTTGAAGGTAAATATATAGGACCAAAAGATTACTTTTTGCTCAATTTCAAATCGCGCTAATCATTTGACAGCTATCTCAGATTTTTACCTTAAACATATGGCAATACCGAATATCGAAAATGATAACTATTACAGGATCCGAAGGATATTGTCACTACACCATATTATAATTGAAACGTTTCGTTTTAAAATAACGCGATCGGCCTGCAGTGCCTTAGAATTACCAGGACATTAAATAAACAACTCGACGTTACGGAATTTATAAAAGTGACAACAAAAACCCACATAAGTCTTGATTGATCACACTCTTAGGCCCGTATTAAGTATAGATGAGAATCAAGCATTAATCTTTACTTAAATTCAGTAACACTATATACGATAAATTTCGGTATCCCTTTCTAACTCTATCAATGCTTGAGTCTCGTTCTCCGGCACACGCCGGCTACGCGACTACGCTCAGTCCCTATTCGCGTATCCGGCGTGTGCCGGGCCGCTTTTCTTCCCAAACATATGTTAGGCTACCAAGCCCCCCTCACAACGCCCTAAGCCGAGGCTCGAGTCCCACTCTGGACGCCTGCGAGGCTCGTTGTGTAAATTTTCTCGCCAATTGCCCGGTGAAGCTGAAAAGGCCATCTGCGGCCAACAGCAGTAGTACCTGACTATAGTCAGTTCGAAAAAAAAAGAGTATCGTTCTAGAATACGGGCTTTTTTTTCGAATTGACTACTGCTGTTGGCCGCAGATGGCCTTGACAGCTTTACCGGGCAATTGTCGAGCGCAGATGGCTCTCAGCCTTAGGCAGATGAATACGGCCTTAGATGAATAATGGTTATTTTATTGTTTATCTAAGATCACACGGGACAATAAATTAGGGTGTAAAAGAGACTAGCTACCACACACGCTACTAATTAGTTATTTACTTCAGTATGAAACGTGTGATAAATATCTTGTGTTTTTATGAAAACCCACATCGTTTTGTGTCAATTTCAAGGCTTCCTGTGGGAAGGGACGATTTATTATTCGGTAGTCGGTGCGGTCGGGGCGTCTTTCATGAAGATTTTTGTTGTAAAGCTACCTGTTCTTGAACGCGTTGTTTTCTGTATATAATATAAAAGTAAGCATCACATCATCATCATCACTTACCATCAGGTGTGATGGCGGTCAAATGTCTGCCTATAAAGGATAAAAAAAAGCATATTATGAAGCGTTCAAAGATCCCTTGTCAAGTGATTAAGTACTTAACACATATGATATGCGTTACCTTTGTTAAATGCAATGATATCCTATATTAAAAAGAAGCAGATGTGACACTTGTACGCGCATTGTGGAGACTCAAAAACGACCCATTTGGTTCATCTTTCAGTTAATCGAGTGCAGCAACGAACAAGTCACTTCGTTTTGTATGTATGCTAATCAAATTTGCCATCTAATTTGTTTCGAAAGTGTGCAAATTGATAAGTATTCTAGTTGTTAACAAAGGCGTAAATGACATACAAGCCGTTATTTTTACTCCCAACATATTTGTTTCGTCATCTCTTTAAAATTTTTAGCAATGTAGTGAAATGTGCAAAATAGAAAAATGTGTATGTGTGCATGCTGCCACTGCATTCGAAACACTTTTTTCTGATGTTTGTGAGCATATAACGTATATATAGTTATCGATGGTTAAATGTATTTTTACAAAATTTTATTATACATTGTCAATGAATGCTTATTATTTTCCACGAACAAAAATGTATTCAAAACTTCGCTTTAAAAGACAAGTGGCAATATGTAGGTATAACATGTTTCAGAGATCATGTGCTCACATGGATTAAAACCTCGAATCTCTTTTTACAACAAACGCAAGGAAAACTGATCTTTATTGTCATTGCAGCAAAGATTACAGGTCTTCATAAATTTTAAGTTTTTCACGGTAAGGCAGTGAATTGACTCTATTTGTGTTACAGATGAAACTAGCTCAGCTAAAGAGTTGTGGTTTAAAGTCTTACACGACATAAGTAATTTTAATATAACTTAAAAATGTTTGTCGAAGGGAATCATTTGTTTGCTTTAAGTAAAAAATATATGCGAAACATTTGCTTAGTTTGTAAATTAAATAAATTAAGCGGAAAATGAAAATGGCCTATGTTTATCGTACTGCAATAAATAGAAAAGAGAAAAATAATAAATATTAATTGGCAGTTATGCCTATTTATCATGTCTAAACACCATCTCTGTTCCTCAGGGGCCTCTAGACTAAGAGATCGTGGATTCGAATCTGCGGCATGTGCATACATGAATTATTTGTGAAAGATTACCTTATTTCCAGAATTATGGTGATTCATTTGTCTTAATGAACCTAGTCGTCATTAGTAATTCAAATTGATTCCTGTTAAAAATAACATTTTATAATGTCACATAAAATAATTAATGAAGAACAAAAATCTATCAGTTCAAATTCTTTCTTTTCAACAAAAGCTTCGCAAAGATCGTTGAACGAAGCTCTTGAAATCCAATTAATTATGAGAGGTCCTCATAAAAAATAAGGAGATACAGATCGTTCATTTAAATTCATTTGCTTGCTTCATTAAAAAATGCTAGATAATCAAATTTTCCCCTCACCATTCTCATAAATCAGTGACCTGATGAATAGTCGCTCTAATATTTTGAGTGAACGTAAAGCTCTTCACGTTCTAAGTCAAAGTCAGAGTCAAAAACCATTTATTCCAAATTAGGATTACAAAAAGCACTTATGAACGTCAAAAAATATACAAACATGTAATAAAAAACGATTTAAATACTAAACTAAAAAAATGAGTTTTAATTCTTTGAAAAAAAAGTATTAAAAACCGAGAGATTTTATTTTCAGAAAATCACACGATTCACATTGCATTGACTTAACCAACCTAGGGAAAGAACCACAAAGTAAATTTCACCAAGTAGTATGCGTGTGTAATCTAACTACCAAGCCCTGGATCAACCAAGTGGATGCTCAGACCAATAGTCAATAAACCTTTATTCCTATCTATTTTCTTAAGTAGACTTAGGTAACTTTTTTATAACAATAGACATTTAGCCTATCTCAATAGTCTGAAAGCAAACATTAAAAGTGAACCAACGAACAAAATGAAAATGTTTAAAAGTATATCCTGAAAACACAGACGGTTCATCAATTAATAAATGAGATACAATGGAGCGTCGGTGGCTACAGTGTGTGGACTGTCGCCTTCCTACTCGAGGGCTTGAGGTTCAAATCAAACGAAAAGTTACCAATGTATTTTCGAATTTTCGAAAAATATTATGTACGTTATCCGACGTCTTAACGGTGAAGGAAAACATCGTAGGAAACCTTCATCCAACACCTGGAAGAGATCGAAACGTTTGTGTGAAGTCGTCATTCCGCACTGGGCCCGCGTGGACGACTAAGGCCTAATCAACTCTATACGGGTAGGCTCGTGACCCTGCGGTGGGGACGTTTTAATGCGCTGATGATGATGATTAAGATACAATAAAACACGAAGCAGGACCTTTCCTCTGGCGGAATGTTGAGTAAAAAATAAGATGAAACAATTAGAGAACGAAGAAACGTAACGTATAATTAGAATGTAATGTTAATTTTTACAGTTCAGAATACTGTGGAAAAACTTTTCGGTTAGTTTTTTGAGCTAACTATTAAACTACATATTTTATACGCCATAACTGTCTTAATAATACAAAATTCAAGAAGGAAAAAACAAGTTACTTTTGAAATTAAAACTCAATGTTAGTTGAATAAAAGAATACTTCGTTAATCTTACGTCTAGTTCCCCGATCTATCCAACAAATATTATATCCGTGTTTTGGGCTGAAGGCTAGGTAACATATGTAGTGAAATAACTAAATATTGTCTAAGTCCAGCAGTGGACTGCGATAGGTTGAATAGGATAGGAACTAAAGTCGCTTTTCCAATATCAAAACTGTATTTATTTATAGGAGCCAGTTGCTACTTCCTCACTTAGTAAGATAAGAAAAAATGGGCAGTCAAATTAATTGCTAACCTATTTCATCAAAAAGAACTAATGAATTATGCATAAAAAATATCAATTATATGGAAAGAAAAAAAATTGTTTCAAGTGCGCAAATCACCTAAAATACCTATGTTGGCACCATCCACATCTTTGAGTGAGGAAACCTGCGAGAAGAGATTCAAAGGACGTGCGTGTAGTCGGCCAATCCGCACTGGGCCCGCGTGGACCTCTACGTGGTGACGTTGAATGAGCTGATGCTGACGTAGAATCAGGTGTCTAAGATTCATTGAATAAATCAAAGATAAAATCTAATTTGAATTCAAGGATTTCCTTTTTATTCCCGTTCATTTTATTCCCCACTCTTATTTGTAGCATACTTCAACAGTATTTGCAGAACTAACAAAGCTATCAAACAAAACAGCGGCCTATTTCCGCACTGACTTAGACAAACGTTGGCTATTCATCGCGACACTATAAAACCTTAAGAAGGTATTTCGCTTCCATTGGCTGGATTTGATTGTTACTTTTTCACACTAGGTTTCCACTTCGACTGGAAAAGTGGATTAAGAGAAATGTTTACTAACACTTTAACTACATAGTTAGTGTAAAATAATGTGTTCAATTAATAAATAAATATCTTTACAAATTTATAGCAGGTTATCCTAAATGAAGCAATTTAAATCATCATCATCAGCTCATTATATGTCCCCACCGAGAAGCACGAGCCTAACCGTAAAGGATGTATATTAGTTAACGCGGACCCAGTGCGAATTGGCCGACTGCACGCAAAACCTTTGAACCTCTTCGTAAGCGTGCGCCGGTTTCCTTACGATGATGAATTAAGCAGCGGTCGGATAACGTAATATATTTGAAAACAGACATGTATACGTGTCGGGATTTGAACCTCAGCCCTCCCGGTAGGAAGGCGACAGTCCACACTATTGAGCCACCGACGTTCTGCTATTCATACCTTATATATCTTAGGAGTGCCCTTTCACAGCCAAACAATCACAATTGCCGTTGCACCTACCGAATTTCGAAGGTCCAAAGTTTAGTTTCACTTTCTTAACAATCTTCGTCAACTTTGTCTTATTTGCTCCCCTGTAACTGGAAAATTCTAGAATTACCTTTTAAGTGGCCAATTTATAGTTTCCAGACTGGCGTCGAAAGTTCGAGGAGCGTGAAATTGAAAATATGTAACAAGATCTTTTTCATCTCTTTTGAAATTGAATAAAATCACGCTCGGCACCAACTATATTGTTTAAAATGCTTATTTTAGACGTTTCTGCTCCTAGCGACACTTTTTACTGTAAAATAAATGACACAGATAATGAATCTGCATAAGCAATAGTAATTGCGTCTACTCGGACATACCAATACTTTAGAAATATAAATATTATTTTAGCATCTTAGGCCCGTATTTTAGAAAGAGACTCAACATTAATCTTTACTTAAATAGAGTAAAGAAAGAAAGAAAACTTTCATCAATAAATTCTTACAGATATTTGAACGACAATTGTTATTTATTAATATAATTTTTATTACTTTACCACCGTCGGAATAAGAAGGAATTTCAGCAGAAACCGAGTTACTCTTTAAAACATGTTATTCAGTTGGTTACAGAGTTTTGTCATTACTTTTTTTATGTTAGAGTGTATAGGACGGTCTGGCGCTAACCTGAATGTAATTGACACGCAGACCATGACAATGGCATTAAGGAGACCAACAACTGATAGAAGACAGACATTATCCGTCTTATCAAACCTGACTGCGCCCGTCACCCGAACAACATTTATACCCGTTGTCTCTTATACCCGGTAATTTCACTAGCTACAGAGCCCTTATCCCGAAACACAAAAGTTCATAACACTCCTGTTGGATGATACCTTGCACTGCGGTGGTACCTACCTAGACGACTCAGTATGGTGTCTACCACCTAGTAAAACCTACACATAACTTTATAATTATAAATTACGCATAAATTTACAAAGTAAGAAAGGGATACCGCTATTTTCGTTTATAAACGAAAATCTGGAATAATAATCGTTTATATCTGCTGTGCGAATATTGATAATTATATCTCACCAGTCAGGATTATCAGGTTGAAGTAGCAATGATCAGGGCCCATTGAGCGAAGGACCGATGGCAGGTGGAGCGGTAAAGACCAAAGAAGAAAAAAGAGTCCAATGGTGTGGTTCGGGTCGTCAAACCTTCACATCGTAATAAAAAAGTGATAACAGAACAAGCAGAAAATTTTTATTTTAAAAATGATTATTTCAGATAAAGAATCAATGAATTCTTGAAATAAATTCATATCTTACTAGAGTATAAAAAAATATATATATTTTAATACGCATAAAACGTCATTTTTGAGTCTTTTGCAGCAAAAATAACCAATCGCAGAATTCCCCGCTCACCCATTAATGACGAGCTTATTACATAGCGTTCTTATCAGGAAATATCTTGGCCTTAGAATAGACGATAAGCCACATGACATCACATAATTACTTTATCTTAAAAAACTTACATCATTACTGGAGCCACTAACGTAAAGTGTCAAACTGCATTCGAAAAGAAGTAGTACATAATTTAATAACTATTAGTAAAATCAACATTTGGAATATTATTAGAATATGGGGTCGGCCGCGACAACGAACGTAAAAAGCCAATTGCTAAGGATCTCAAAATAAAATTATTAAAGTACTATTTCATTACCTACTAACTCCGACAAAAGACCATGTACAAAAAATCCCGGGATTTTTAACATAAAAACACTTCATACATATGGACTGTATACCTCATAAAAAAATTTATACAATAATTCATCTCAATACTAATAATAAAACTTATAAAAAATCACCATATCAACTAAGAAACAAAGATAAAATCAAATTAATAAACCCGCGCACTAACTACGGCTAAGAGTCGGATAACTCTCGATGGAGCACAGCAGTATAATGCACTAACCATGGGATATTAAAGATTGTGAACAGCATAAATGATTATACTCAAGCTCAACACTATGTCCATACACTGGTAATTTAAGCCTCAGAACTAGAGCATGAACTATAATTATTGTAATACTCCATATCTCATTGTAATGAACTAACGTATACGTTTGTATGAGAAATAATTCTTTAAACTAATAAAACATAAACACATGACATACTTACACAACACCATACACGCACGCACGCACACGTACACACTCACTCACCAACACGCACATACTCACACACACACACAATCTCTCTCTCACACACACACACATTATGGCACATACCACGAATTTTATCCTCGATCTGCGAGTGGGTCCTGAAGTCCTGATATACAGGGTCGCCCTAGTTAAGGCTCCAGTTCCACATGCTTGCATACTTTGTTTTTTATTTAAATTTGTCAATACAGTTGTAATAAATAAGTTTTTAATTTTTTTACTTACTTTACTTTTTTTAATTACCTATAAAATAGCATAACTGTACATTATAACTATGTCACATATTTTGATTAAATTTCTAATGAAATAAAAAGTCAGGTTCTAGAATATAAAAAGTCATATGTTAAGACTCAAAGTTTTCACTCATCAATTTTCCAAATATCGAGTGAATTCGACTGTACATAATTTGTGCCTTATCGATATTGTTTTTATGTTGAAACTGTTCGTTAATTTCACCCTTAATTAATGATAATACCGACTCGAATTCATTTAACGTTTAAACATTACTCACAATAGTATAAAATGTTTTATGTTAATTGAAAATAACACTTGCTCGTTTGAAATAGGTCATCGTTCGGGGTGGTACGATGAGAAATGTCAGTGAAAACGTTTATTAATTATCAAAATGGATGAATTCAATTTTGTTTGGTCATCGTTGCGTGATAGTTTGTTTAATGGTTTGCAGTAACTTTAACTATATTTGCAGTTACTGAAGCGTTGAACATTAGTGCATTCTATTTATTGACGACCCATTTGGTGTTGCGGTTGAGAGGTCGGCTACACACCAAGGGTTACGGGTTCGATCCCCGGCAGTACAACATTTGTGTGCCATGAACATTCTGGTTTCAATGGTCTTGGTTTTCTTCTTGGTATAATAAAAATAAATAAGAAATAAAAAAAATAAAATGGTATTGTATTTCAGTAATCACACACAATTCAGTCGCCGGGGCTTCCTGAAAGTAATCAGAGGATACTTGTGATGGGAAGCCTCGCTCTCCAAGTTCATTTTAACCAATTAAGATTTACTTTATATTACGAAAGCTTACCTTACCATAATTATTATCTAAATTACACCATAATGAATCCAAAACTTACATTTAATATTCACTTACAAAAACAACACACAAAAAAACAGAAAGAATAAAAAAATGTGTTGAGCGTGTGTGTGTGTGTTTATGAATGGGTGTGGGTGGGTGTGGGGTGAGTGTGAGAGTGTTGTGTTGTGTTTGTACATATCATTATATTATAATTTATGATTAAGTCACTCTTGCCACAGGTTTCTTCTACTTCGTCGTAAGTAAGTGTAGAGAGCCATTAATTAAAGTTTTTCTACACCTTGAAACTGCTGCATTGGGTAAATTATTAAGTTCCGGTTGATTTTAAATTATAAACGTGAGGGGCTTGAGCCTATATTTTGCCTTGTGGCAAAAACTGTGCCTGCGGGGAAAGTGGAGCTAACTATATCGCACCTTCTTTTCTGAAGTTTTGCTTGATCAAAAGGTAATGTTTTATGGTATCTTAGTATCTAGATGTAGACATAAAGTTTCCTAACGAGGCAGCAACTTAGAAATATTTAAAAGGTTTTGAGTAGAGAACTGTAAGGGTTTAACATACATTACTTTTATTAAGGATCATTGCGCTCGCTCTAATTCTATAAAGTAGGTTTTTGCTGCTCCTCCCACACCAGTATACACATATATTATTTACTGATTGCGCTAGTGCCACATATATTTTTCAGAATATCTATCTCATAAACATTAGAGATTTAAAAACCCAAGACAGCTTACCTACCCTCTCTATATTAAGTCTAAGTGTGGATACCAACTCAATCTCTGATCTATGATGATGCCTAGATACCTTAACACTGCTACTTTTTTGATCGTTGGGCAGTCGCATGATCGCTAGAGCTGAAGTGCAGGAATGAATTTTGAGTTCAAAATCAGAAGAAGGCTGAGTTTATATGGACCAAAACATATAAAATTAGTTTTTTGAGTGTTAGTGTGAGAATTAACCTTAAGCCATGGCTAATCTTCGTCAAAACTGTTTTCAGCTTCCAAGGAACTTTTTTCCCGGATCTGATCGGTAAAAATTATTGCAGTGTCATTCCGCATAGGAAGTATTCTTCCCCAATATTTTCAAGATTGCTTAACCATTAATATAAATTAAAAATAGCGTCGGGCCGAGGACACTGCCCTGTGGGTGCCGTAAGGCTACTGTTTCCTGTCACTTAACTCATTACTTAATTTTAACACTTGTTTTCTATTCTGAAGTAACTGCTAAGGAGTGAGAGGGCGGCGCCTCGAATACGATACATTCTAGTCTGTGTAAAAGAAAGAGGTAGAGACGCGTGTCGAAAGGCTTTTTTTTAGGTTCAGGAAAACCGAAAAGACATGTTTTTACCTTTGTCAACCTCTCCTGTTTAAAGACTTAAGATCCATATAGCATCCTGGTCGACATTCTGTCTCTGAAGCATACTGAGACAGTGATAAAATTTTATATTTGGTCAAGTAGTTTACTATTCTAACGTTCAAGAGCTTTTTCGATTATGTTAGATATGGGGATAATTACGGAAATAGGTCGATAGTTATTAACGTCAGTACTTTCGCCGCTTATAGACAGGGGTAAATGAACCGCTTTTAGAAGGTATGGGAAGGTACACCGTGCGGAAAACACAGGTTAGTCAAGGTCAGTGACAAATGGTACTCGGACTTTCTTTTGCTTGTTTCAGAAAATGGGTTGGAATTCCGTCCCACCCGGTGCCACTGTTTAGAGTTCAAGACATTAAAAATACTTTCGACTTCGAATGAGAGGCGTCCAACCAAACAAAGAGAAAGATTAGTATTAGGGTTGCTGTGTTAGTTGTTCCCTGGACACGAACTACGCGAAATATTTTCAGCTAGAGTCGTCCTATGTTTATAAAGTATTGTTTACTTGATTTATTGAGATTGAAGGCAAGGATATATGTAGTAGTTTTGTTTGAGCTTTGGAAAGTTTATGAAATTGGATTCATTATATTACGCAGAGATCTTTGGATTTTGTATTGAAGACTTAATTTTTTCTTTATTATATTTAATTTTTTTAATTTTTTATAAGCGTCGTAAGAAAGTCTGTAGCGCTGTATGGTTATTTCTAATATTTTATTTTGAGAATTGGATTTAAGCTTTGACGTAAAGAGATTTTCTCAGACGAAATACACCGTAAGGCACTGGGGTTATCCAAGGCTTGAATGGTTCTTTAACTGTTTGTAAATATACTTACTAGTGTTTGATAGGATTGCTGTCTTGATCATTTCTATAGTGCAAATGCATATGTATAGGGGGAGGGTCCGTGAAAAAGCTGAAAGAGCGAGAACGTCAATACTTTGTTATGCACTTTAGCATGTCATAGTACTAAGTTTTATGCCTCTTTGGTTTGGTATCTGTAATATGTATGTATTTACAAAAAAAATTATAAAGTATGTTTATCCGTTGTTTAGTACCCATAATACAGGCTTCAAGCTTAACTTGGGGCTAGATGGCGCTGTGTGAATGGCAGTGAAATTCATTTATTTTTATTTTCTTGGATGGACTTTTTGCTGAAGACCGCAGCTTCACCGAACAAGTGTATTCAATCGTTAGATTACACAATTACTCAGAGAAAGACGATATTTAGATTGCCTATGCTCTAATAAAAAAAAATGTTTTTTTAATTGCTTATGAAGGCCTGTCAAGAGAAAAGGGCTCTTTTTTACAAATCGTTGAAGAAGTACATTCGTAGTGATTAGGGAACCCGTGGCTGGGAGGCTCGGTTCAATAATTGCTACGCTAGCAGAAGTTACCGATCGTTGGAAACGACGGTTTTGAAAACGAAAGTTTCCAGGTGGTATGGATGGACTGGATGGTGACATATCATGCGGGTGTCACACCGCCATGATATCAAATAGTTTCCTGGAGCACTCACCATGAAAAAGCCTATAAAATACAAAAAAGATCTAAAGTCTCTCCAAATTCAAAGACTCCAAATTGTTGTGAGATAGATCACCGAATACTCGGACAGCGCATCTAATGGGTCGAGCTGGTATTAGGGGACCTGCCCAGAGATGAGCAGTATCACAAGAGACGCCCTAGCTTTATACACACACATGGTGT
>PQWD01013740.1:0-20026 GCA_019425675.1 Leucinodes orbonalis | reverse complement strand
AATGTAGAAATAACTGTCTGCCTTCGGGTCCAGTGGTCACGTTGGGTTCAGATTACTATCTGAAGGTCGTGGGTTCAAATCCCACGGGGCAAATGTATAGCGAAAAATCACTTTCTGCGATTTCTCAGTTTTATAAGGACATTGCAGACTGAATTACTTGCTTGTACGAAAAGCTGTTGGTCCAGGCTACATTCATAGGATACCAGTCGATAGTCGTCTGGCCTAAGGGTTAGGGCGTTGCAAGGAGGGGGGGTGGCTTGGTAACCTAGTACCTATTTGACTCAAAAATGGTAGTAGAGTCGAGTTTCTAGCGCCATAAACTATAAATATTAATAACAATAATTGACGATTCAAAAGTATTTGTAAAAGATGTATTTGAATCAAGATATTATGATTTTAAGTTTTTGAGTTTGTAACCTATTTATGAACGGCAAAAAAATATTACGCAAGGAAAATAAAAGATATTGAATGATGATATTGCATAGATACGCGTTCCGATACCCCGATATTGCGTCACTATGCGATTGTTCGGTTCTATTGTATCTGTGGACTATTATTTCTTTTTTTAAAAAGCGCGCGAGAAAGTTTTTGTAGTCTGCGCCATTTTTATATGAGTCCGAATGATTTCGATGTTTTAACACGTTCGCGCGCAGTGAAATATAGATTTGAGGAGATTTTTTTATTATTTCCTGGTGACAGAATTGAATGGACGTTTTCTGAAGTAAATTCCATTTACGTATCGTAGAGTTGTGTAAAATGTATTTTAATACAGAATGAAAGGATTATTGTATGCAATGGAAATTGAATGAAAAAACAAATCAGTTTTTTATTTAAAAGTACGTAGGTATATGCAAAATACTATTTCAAAATGTAATCCAAGTCGCAGCGCAAAGTGCCATTTGTACACAATGATATTCTGTATATATAAAGTTAAATACGCCATCCGTGCCTCAAAAACGAACCGCCGAAGAGAGTACAGTTTGTACTCTTTTGTCTATTGTAAATGTGTTCGAAATTCAAAATATGTGTATGTGTGCTGTCACTGCATTCGGAAAACTTTTTCGATTGTTTTGTGAGCATATCACGAATCCATACTTTTTACATCATTGTACAATCGATGGTACTAATCCAATGGTACAAATGGCACTACGCCAAATATTCAATCAAGGCCTTTTACATATAAAACAAAAAAAGTTTTATTGTACATTAAGCTTAGCTACTAAGCTTATCATTTTCCGTGTAAAGATAATTCGTAAATAAATTATTTGTCATTGAATCAATAAAACGTAACCTAAGAGTGACAATAATAGAATTTTGTAGTTTTTTTACTTATTATTATCTATACTAGGACTTCTTAAATCTGATGATGACTCTATCAAGTTCTTTTGTTTTTATCCCAGGTACTAAGCGCCTTGCTGGTGTCATCATCACTCGCACAGCAATGGAGTCCATACACTGGCAGCTTTCAAGGATACGCGGTTCAACAGCAATTTGGAGAAGATCAACAAGTATATATTTTTAAAAAATTAGCTGAACAACGCCCCAATTAAAATATTAAAATATGTGTCATCATCATCATCAGCTGATACCCCACCGAGTGGCACGAGTCTATCCCTAAAGAGCGTAATGGTCGACATCACGCACAACCTTTAAATATCTTCCTTCACATCCGACGAAGGCAGTCCTACGCTTCTTTTCGTGAACGTTTTACGAACTTTAACTGCTCTCTTCAACTTATCCTACATGCTACATCGGTATAATTAATATTAGTTATTTCTAGGGGAGACCTAAGTGAGCAAGACGATCAGGACGCTCTCCTGATGGTAAGTTATCCGCTTGACTATGACAGATCGGCATTGAAGAAGACCAACAACTGATAGACAGTTATTATTATCCATCAATGCAGTACTGCGCCGTCACCTGAGACAACAGATGGTAGGTCTCTATACCCGGTAATTTCACTAAGCATTTATCTTATTTTCTTATAAAGGCAAGTCCCAACAGTGTAGACAGTGTTGCAGTAAACCGAGATACTCGCCTTGGTTTACGGTAACTACGCCGTTCTTAAGTTAGTGCTGAATTTATATCCTTGTATATGTGTGTTTTTAATTCTGCTCTTTGATGTATAGCTGTAAAAGCAAGATTTCCTCGAAACATTAAAAATTCAGAGGGGAATCCGATCCTCCCCTTTCTGGCCCTTGGATAAAACGCCGCAAAGCTAGAGTTATTTTGTATATGTGTTCAGTATATCAGATTGTTATATGTGGTTAAAAGGAAATGTCGTCGAATTTAAAAGCAAACAAACATGAGCTGATATGGTTGTCTGAGTTGGCATCTCTCTGAATCTCATCTTACATAGGATTTCCAAAATTTTATGATTAAGGATAGATTTTTTTTTTTTCGGAATGACTTATTGCTGTTGGCCGCAGGGGCCTTCACAGCTTCACCGGACGAGCGCAGATGGCTCTCAGCCCAAAAATTATGCAACGGGCCTAAGGTGTCCCAGTGGGACGCGAACCTCGGCTTAGGGCGTTGCTGGGGGAGGGCTAGGTAACCTAGTATACGTTTGGGGAGAAAAACGACCGGGCACGTGCCGGTATCGTGGAATAGGACTGGTCGAACCTACAGGGATTCGCGGCGAAGGCCCCCGCCGGGGGACGGAATCTCGGTCTTGATGTGTTCGTGTGTTCTGAAGCAATTGAGATGCTTTACGCTTTTTGTCTGTCGCAATGGCAACAGTGATCGATCATCTGGATCGTCGAGCACGTCCCGGGACGTCTGCGTTTAATGGCTTGAGTAAAGGCACGCGTTGTTTGCTAATGACGGATAATTAGCAGCTTGGGCAATTAAGGGTTACTATGTTCTGATGCAGAGTCGAAGAACCGTTTGGAAGCTAACTTGAGAAACTGCGCAATGGTCGGCACCTAAGTCGATGTGAAGATTTTCATTGCGCATGTACCACGGGGCGCCCGTGGCTTTGCGCATGAACCTATTCTGAAGTACCTGTAACCTATGGATTTGATCGGGTTTTGCCTGTGCAAATACTACGCTAGCGTACGTCATAATTGGTCTAATGCACGCCGTATAAATTCTCACCTTATTTCTAAGGGACAATTTGCTACGAGCGTGCAAGAGATTGTGCAATCGGCCGAGAGCGAAGGCAGCTCGGTCGCGTACTGTCTTAATATGGGCTGCAAAACTGAGCCTACTGTCTAGAACTACACCTAAGTAACGGGTCTTCCTTTCCCAAGGGATAGGTTTCCCGAACATTTTGATCGGGACCACCTGACCTCGAGCGCCACCGCCCCTCTGGAAGAGGACCGCTGCGCTCTTGTCGGGATTGACTTCTATTCTCCATTTCCTAAACCAATCACCTATGTTGGCTGAGGATTGGAGAGTTTTGACTATGGGGCCTGGTTTACGCGAGGAACAATAGATGGCGGTGTCGTCGGCAAACAGAGCTATGTCAGTCTTAAGTCGGCCTTTGCGAAATGCCGGCAAGTCACTAGTATACAGTGTGAACAACAATGGGGATAGTACCGAGCTCTGCGGCACGCCTGCACGCAGGGGATGGGGCCTAGACAGAGTACCGTCTACTCGATAGCGGAAGGTGCGATTCGATAAAAAGTCTCGTATGATGAGCACGAGACGTCGGGGCACGTTAAGTTTGTACACAACTTGTAAATCAAGCCGGCCGCGTGCCAGACTTTATCAAAGGCTTTCGCCACGTCGAAGAAAAGAGCGCCCGTTCTATGAGCGGGACGCGAGACGGTTAAGATTTAAGATAGCACTTTAAGGTGAAAGAATTAAGACAAATGTACAATACGTCAGCGCGTTTTAACGACATCCAGCGCCATCTAGTATAATGTGTGATAAAACAGTTTGATACTTACAATATCGTTCGTGCAATGAATAAAAATGTTGTTTCACGTTAAGGAAGTTTTGATCGGACATATTTTATTTGTAACAAGACTTCTATCGATCATGTTAATTGGTATTGGCTTACTTGTTATTTGTGGTAAAAGCAATTTAAAATATTTTAATTAAAGGTAACAATTACAATGAATTTCATGCACCAAAAAGGTGATTGAAATATAGCGATCATCCATAAAAAATAATACCCCGTGTTATTTTACCTAGCTTTGTTTAAATTGAATAATAAATATCACTGACATTCACACAGCGCCATCTAGGCCCATATTATTATTAGCCATATTTTTACCAATACATAATACGATAAAAATAGAAAATATAATTTGCTTTATACAATTATTTTGATTACAAATGAATCTGTTATTCAACACAATTTTTTTGAAAAGAGTAACTACTGAGTTTCTTGCTGGTTTCTACTCATGGAAAACCTACCTCCCGAACCAGTGGAGCTTCATTTGACATTCATAAGTGTTCTTTAAGGACCTAAACGAGATAAACACTTTTCATTTTCATTTCATTATTAAGTGCTTGTAGTTAGGGTACTAAATAACTGATAAGCATACTTATATATTTTTGTAAATACATACACTATTATACATAGAAACACCCAGACTATTACAAACAGGCATGTTCATGCACACAAAGTTTGTAATGCCCGGAGAACCCGGACCCGCGTCTTGGCCATGGACATCAAATAGGCTCGTCAAAAATAAGAATGATTATGATCAAATGGTTAAGATGCAGAGGGACCTTAATAAAAACTTAACTGGATCTTCAGCTAAACGATTAACACAATGACGCGTTTCATAACTAATTTATAACTTTGTAGACAGAAAGTTTTAATTGATATTTAATCCGTCCTCAAGAAACGATGAAACTTTTATAGGCAACAAAGTACTGAATTTAATGTTAACATTGGTTGATATTTTAATAGTATTTATTATTTAAAATTTTAATCGATCAATAAAAAGGCCTACACCGTCCCACTGCCGAGTACTGGCAAACACTAATCATGACTATGGGTGGATTGGGCTGTAACCCACAACAAGTAAGATCACAGGGTCATTTTCTAACTTGTGACATCGAAAAATTAAGCTGTTTGAGCGAATGTTACCAATAAAGCATAAACATAGGTGTTGAATAGTGCTGCCAGCTCTGATTTAAATTAAATCGGGACACGAAGCAAAAAAAATCGGGATTTGAGGTTGCAGATTGGGACAGGTAACAATAAAAAATGTGGTGTGACGTTGATGACGTGCCACTTTGAATTTGAGTGATATAATTAGTAGAAATTATGTAGCGTAAATGTATATTTTTTAATAAAACATCTGATTTTCTTCTTTGATTAATCGGGATATTTAGCGTCCCGATCATGATGCATCCTCAGAGCCATGAAAATCGGGACGTACAGCGCAAATCGGGACACCTGGCAAGAGTAGTGTCATTGAATTATCCCCACCGCGGTAATATACGATCCAGATACTTTTGTTAAATAACAAATTTGAAGAAAGAAAGAAACAAGAGAGAAACAACTTTCTCTAATAAATACGGAGTTTACATGCGGAATCGCAAAGGTTTAATTAATGTTATAAGTACTTTCGGTAACGTCTGAGGTAGACAGTTTTGGAACCGATAAAGTGATTATCAGACTTTAACGGATATTTGTTTTTTGTTTTATACAGGTTTTGGAACAGACACCCGAAACGAACAAATAACGGATATTTAATTTAGAATACCGTAAAGACATACCGTGTTTAAAAATCAAGGGACTAGCTATAATTTTTATTAAAAATACAGATCTCCAATGATTAAGTTTGTTTTGTGGTACAAATAATTTATGAGAATTAATGTTGATTTTAGTCAAAAAGGGTTACTATGTAAACAGTCTCATTTACCAATCAGCGATGGTCCCACTTGATAGTTTACGGCCCAATATCCACGTACTCTGTTGTGCCCTACCGTAGGATGTTAAATGCTGATAATTGATTTGAATCACAGATATTTTTTTATGTACAAGTGGTCAAAAAACCAGATGGCTCACTGCATGGTAAATGAATGTCACCCATGTACACCAGCAATACCGGAGGGCAAAGAAATACGTTGCGGCCTTTTAGATGGGAATACGCTCATTTTAAGGTCGTATCGCTCAGGTAACATTTCATACAGTATCCGATTCCACATTATTATCGTGCAAGGTAAAAAAGTATAGATTCGTGATATGCTTACAAAACAACCGAAAAAAATGTTCCGAATGCAGCGACAGCACACATAGACATTTCGAATGAGCGTACATTTACCTAAACAAAGAGCCTGTACTCTCTTTGGCGGTTCGTTTTTGAGGCACGGGTGGCATATCTACTACGGGAGGTATATAATAAGTCGAGTGTCGCATCCCTACTTGTTAGGTAGTTGAAAGCAAAGCTCTCCTTGCTCAATAAATCAGCCATATTTCTGTTTCACTGGTTCCCAGGTACGAAGTCGCTATTAAATAGTACGTTCACGCCAAATGAACCCTTTGTAATGGCGATAGTAAAATTTGCTCATTCCGAAGGAAAACTGGCAAAGAAGGAATCGATTCACGCTCCGATGGGCTGAAGTTGCGGTACTGTTGGAATTTAGACTTGGTGATTTGAGAAAAATAATGTACTGTCTCTTGAAATATTTGATTAGTCAAATTATTGTAATTTTAATAGAAATCAAAAATTTATTCGACGCTCTTAAGGTGAAGATAATCATCGTGAGGAAACCTGCGCACGCCTGCGAAGAAGTTCAAAGGTTGTACGTGAAGTCGTCCAACCCGCACTGGGCGCGCGTTGACTAGTCGACAGGCCTATACACAATACGAGTGGGCTCGTGCCCCTCGGTGAGGTCGTTTAATGAACTGATGATGAAACAAGCAAACTTCAAGAAAAACAGTCATAAGAAAAACCGTTAAGAAACTCGATAGTAACAGTTTCAAACTTTTTAAATATTGTCAACAGAGTTTTGTCAAATATCTAAAAGAATAATGAATTTGTGACTGGAACACTATGTGCAAGTACATACATTTTATCCGATAAGTATTCATGTATGTATGCATGTATTATCCTTTTTTATTTTTATTGCCTAGTGAAGCCGTAAAAGCCATCTGCGGTCAACAGCAGTAATCAGTTAAAAAAAATCCTTTGATACGGTTTCGGTTAGAGAGAAGACAAGTGTCAAACATCCCTTCAAGGATCGACTTTTAAAGTTGGTTGCTCACTTATTAATGATGTAACAAAAACGTAATAGTAAACGAAACATAAAGACACAAATAAAACAAACAATACGCACCGCCTTGTCGCATCTCAACTGAACTCCAAACACTAAAATCGTAATGCTTTTTGCTAAGAGAAAATATAAAAGCACATAAAACGAGGTTACGATGTGCGGCGTGTTTTTTATTATAAGCCCCGCAAGGTATCCAGGTGCCTGACTTGTTTGGGGCGATGGAAATTGAATGTAATGCTAATTTAGTGTTTAGCTTTGGTATATATCTACGGGAATCTATAATTCCTTTGCATAAATGAAAGTTATTTATTTATTGTGCTGTAAACAGACAAAATGGAAAAGAGAATATATTTGAAGATTTAAATATTGTGTAAACGACCATATTTTGATTATCTACAAGCATGGACGTATTTCGGGGATTTAATGACTTAATGACAGTCCGTACGTATTTTTAATACGTCCATGCCTACTAGGTACTATTTTAATGAAGTACGGGGAGAAGAAAGAGTAGACTGACACTCTCTATTTAGTTTCGAAAATTCAAAAAGCTATTGGTAGGAACGTGGCGGGATTTGAACCTGCACCTTTCAGATTGGAAGGCAATGTCAACTGTCCACATTAATGAGGCACCGAATATCATAAATAATATGACGGAAATAATATAATTTAATGCACCATATCATACGTAACACATGGCAAGGCAAAAACAATGGCCGTTACGTTTAGGTTATCTTACCTACGGGCAATGGGCAAATACAATGGCGTCCATAAGAACATTATGCAAAAATACGTAACATAAAAATTACACAAACACTTTCTACCGGTATTACGGCATTTATTGAATCATCTAGTCCAACGGAAATCAACGTAATGAAAGTTGAAAAAAAAAACGTCAGCAAATAAGCCAAACGGACCCACTGTCGCGCGTCCGCCATTTTGAATTCTTTTTTCCGCTAACTCGTTCCGACTTTATTAAATTGGCGCGAAACGCGGCGCGCTACAAAAAAGGTATAAAATTCATTCGGTGAACGTCACACGATATTTCTAGGTGTTGTATTGTAATTAGTGGCAGGACAGCTGAACGGTTGCAAAAGGGAACTTTTGAAATAAATAGCAACATATAAATAATAAAAATAAATAAATATCTACTGACTACTGACATTTACAGAGCGCCATCTAGCCCCATAAGTAGTAGAGTGTACAGAGATTATGAGAAGGGTACCTATGTAAAGTGAGTAACGCTAATTACAAAAACAATAAATAATTTTAATTTTTGTCAAATTAGGTGCTGTTGATATCAGCAGATCACCTATAGATTCAAATCTGTACTGCACTGTCACCCGACACCAGAGACAACAGATGAGAGGTCTCTTATACCCACCCGGTAATTGACTAGTTACAGTGCCCTCATCCCGAAACACAAAAGTGCATAACACTCCTCTTTCACGGGACAATATCTGGTACTGCGTATCTAGTCTACCACCTAGTAGCCCCATATTAAACCAGGATTTTGTAGTTAAGGCACTAAATAACTGATAAACATACTATTATAAATTTTTTGGAAATAAATACCTATTATACATAGAAACACCCAGATCAATACAAACAGACATGTTCATGCACACAAATGTTTGTAGTGCCCGGAACTCTTGGTGTAGTAGCCAACATGTCAACTACACCGAATGATTCTCACTCATTTCCCTACTCAAAAGAATGCTCATCATCATCAGCTCATTAAACGTCCCCACCGAGGGGCACGAGCCTACCCGTATAGGATGATAAGGCCTTAGTCGTCCACGCGGGCCCAGTGTGGGTTGGACGACTTCACACACAACCTTCGAATCTCCTCGCAGGCGTGCATGAAGGTTTCCTCACGATGTTTTCCTTCACCGTAAGAGCGTCGGATAACGTACATATATTTTCGAAAATTCGTAACACATTGGTACGTCTCGGGATTGGAACCTCAGCCCTCCAGGTAGGAAGGCGACAGTCCACACCATTAAGCCACCGACGCTCTTAACATTAGCTTAATATAAATGCTCACCTAAATAATTTGTTTCAGTTCCAACCAAGCGATTACTCCAACGGCTATGACTTCCCCGCAAGCGGAGGCGATCATGGTTCAAGCGGCGGAAGCCAAGACTACGGTGGCCAAGAATCAGCCGGTGACTTCGGCGGTCACTTCCAAGCCCATTCGTACCCAGTCCATCAGCACGTCGAAGAGGAAAACCCTGAACCCATCAAGCATTACAAAGAAGTTGTCGTCCCTGTGCCCAAGAACGTAGAGTTCAAAGTCCACCAGCCAATCATTATTCCCGTCCCTCATCCAGTTCCAATCCAAGTGCCGGTGCCGAAAGCAGTTGTTATACCCATCGTCAAAGAAGTTTCGGTGCCTGTAGAGAAATCTGTACCTTATCCTGTAGAGAAACATGTGCATGTGCCGAAAGTGAAGGAAGTTCCTTTCGAGGTTGTAAAACATGTAATTGTGCCGGTGGAAAAGCCAATACCCTTCAAAGTACCTGTCTACGAAACCATCATCCACACAAAGAAGGGATCCCATAAGATATAAATTGTTGAAAAGTTGTTCTAAGTTAAGTTGTTGTTAGAATAATTGCGCCATATAATGGTTTGAAAATGTAAAATTCCTAATACGGAATTGTAAAGTGTAATAGCATTAGTTGTCTTCTGTTGTTGTTGTTGTTTGTTGTGTGTGACTGGTTGTTGTTGTTGTTAATATTATTTCTTATTCTTAAACGACTGCCTATTAAATTGTTATTTGTTTTCATAACTTGTTGTTTCATTTTATTTGACTTTTGGGACAATAAAAATTTTGAAAGGTATAGAGAAGGAAATATGGAAAGTAGGATATCACTTACAGATGGGCTGTCTGCTTGCTTACTAAACTAAACCTCAAGCAATGTTAAAATCACCTTTTAAGAACTAAAACTATTTAGAACTATTACTTATCCGGAGCAAATTCAAAAATTCTTTTATTCAATTCAGTCTTTACAAGACACTTTTGAATAGTCAAATTAATGATGTTATTTTTATTTAGAATCGCCAACAATATTATGCATACATATATAATAATATCACAGTGTTATATTTCAAAATTCTGACAAATATAACAATTTATAGGTAAGTTCAGCCTTATCAATATCTCTATCTATTATTATCTCTGTTATTAATTGCAACAGTGTAAGGCTTGACCGATTTAGACGGAACTTTTTTTGGCAGGTAACTGGTATAAGAAAATCATAGGCTACATTTATTATAGAAAATACTTTTGAAAAATAAACCGCGCGGCGCATAGCTCACGACGCCTAAGCTTTGCGCTACGTTTTACTGCGAGAGATATTTTATAAATTTTTTTTTTACTTTACGTTTTAACTTGACAAAGTTTAAACGTACAAAATGTCTTTGTATATGTATATTCTTGCAAGTGTAATCCTATAACTAACTTACTTTATTCAGTAATTATGTTGACTTACTTATTATTATTATTTATATCTATTTTTCCTCGAATTTAATTTAAAACCTATCGGGATGTAATTCAAAATTTGTATTTTATTAATATTGTATGAGTGATAATTGTGTAATTTTTCATTTTGTTTTTTATTTGGTGAATTGATGAATTTGTATGGATGTAACTTACCTGAAATAAAGATTATTATTATAGCAGTTTGAAAGGTATCTTTAAATCACAACACGCTACAAGACAAGGAAAGCAAAACAATAGTTATGACAATCGCAAAATCGCGACGCAATTATATCACTTATATCCTTAGCATTTCCTATAACGGACATCAGATATAGCCCATTGTTACCACGGTATATCACCATTGCCAAATAAAGACATCCTAATGGCCTAACACTAAATAGCAAGATAGAATCCAATCGATCAGTATTGAACAAGATTCCACGGTTAAAGCAAGCTTTCAAAATGAAGTTAAACATATCATTAATGAAAATGATAATAAGACTCATAATATTAATGATACTTTTTGTAGTGTTGTTCTTAATATCGGCGTTCTTATACAGTGCGAGGTATTGGCCCGACATATATAATTATGTAAATGCAAACATAACCATAACAAGAATACCGACGTTGTCGGAATTAAATTTGACAGTGATAGAAATTGAATACGTGACCGAAGCGTACACAACGACGGATTTCGATTACACGGAAACAACCGATTTTGCGACGAACACGGAAGATTACGGGTTCTCGTTCGACGAATTCGATTTTCCAAATTCGAAAATTAACGAATCACCGAAAGCGAAAGAGAAGCGTGCCGCGCAATTGGAAGATATGGCGAAAGATTATAGTGAAGTACCGAAAAAGACAGTTGTCGTTGATTACTTCTTCGTCGACGAAGATTTTAATGCGAGGGTAATAAAGGATTTAGTGGATGAGAGCAAACTGACTACGAGAGATTCAAAGGACGTTGAAGTCATGACTAAAGTGGGAACATCGTATAAAAGTAACGCAGGTATTATGGTAAGTTCTTATACTACTTTTCTAATACAATATCTCGTGACAGTCCACTGCTGGAACCTCCTGGCCGACAGTGATGAGTTATGACAATGTCCACGCTTTACAGGCGGGTTGGAGGTAGCAGTAACTTTATAAGGTAAGGTTGAATGAGGAAGTCCTGCTACACGTTTTCTTTTGTCTCTAAGCCGCCTTGTAAGGCACCCATGGGGAGAGTAGTGGTGATGACAATTTTATTACATTCCACTGTTAATCATCATCAGCTCAATATACGTCACCATCGAGGGGCATGAGCCTACCCGTAAAGGGTGTATAGGCCTAAGTCGATTACGCGGGCCCAGTGCGGATAAATATATATACATCAGAACAGATAAATATACTTTATACAATCTTTTAAATACATAAATACACATAATTAAAAATATTCACTGAGATTCACACAGCGCCATTTAGTCCCAAACTAAGCATTTAGCTTGTAACATGGGTACTAATCAACGGATAAACATACTTATATATTTTTTTTTGTAAATACATACATATTATAGAATACACCCAGACCTTTACAGACACGTATTCATGCGCACAAATATTTGACTGCCCGGGGATTGAACCAGGAACCCGAGGTGTAATATCCGACGTCTCAACCATTACACCAAATGGGTCGTCGAAATAATATAGGCTAATGACGATGATTCTATAGGTTCATAGAAACACCGAGACATATTTATTCAGCACCGTTTAAAATATAGCTTTTGCTATGAGTACCTACAAAAGAACGTGTTAAATATACTTTATTCACATAATAATTACTATACACATAATTATTATACATAGATATTACCAGACATGTACCAGCACACAGATGTTTATGATTGCAACACACAACTAACTAGAGCGTCGGTGGCTCAGTGGTGTGGACTGTCGCCTTCCTACCGGGAGGGCTGAGGTTCAAATCCCGACACGTACCAATGTATTTTCGAATTTTCGAAAAATATATGTACGTTATCCGACGCTCTTACGGTGAAGGAAAACATCGTGAGGAAACCTTCATGCACGCCTGCGAAGAGATTCGAAGGTTGTGTGTGAAGTCATCCAATCCGCACTGGGCCCGCGTGGACGACTAAGGCCTAATCACCCTATACGGGTAGGCTCGTGCCCCTCGGTGGGGACGTTTAATGAGCTGATGATGATGATGATGACACAACTAAGGCAATGAGGTTATCAATTCACTTTTTAAAGCGCACTAAAACCATCCCTGGTACCTAGTTGGACAAATAATAGGTCTCCATATTGTCGGAGTTTTACGTTGTAGCCCTATAAAAATATCTTACTCTTCTGTTCATAAAAAGTTACGACTTTGTAATAGAAATAAGGGATCCTGGCTGTGTTGTCTAGAAAATACACAACCGAGCAACATTGCTATAAAAAATTGAGCAAGCGTTTTTTTAAGTATTACAAAATTGAATACGCAAAGTGAAGTATTTAGAGGCATAGGTAATTCGTTAATCATGATTTTCAAGCAAAATAACAAGTTTTTTTGCTCCAGTAGCTGTTGCGGATGCTGTCATTTATAAATTGAATAGTTCACTCTTCCATTTTTTGCGACCAAGAATATATAAAAAATTACAATCTACCTATCTTAAAATAATGTCACTGATTTTCTCATAGCTTCCTTAAATTGGAAGATTCTTATAATGTTTTCGTCATAAGTTAGCAACTGCATTGTAGTCCTTTGCTATCAATAGTTTACATATTATGTAGGTGACATTGGCCACCTTCCACGAGGTCGATGTCATGAAATACTAGGGATTAATCAAATAAAAATAATACACAATAATACAAAGTTTGGTGTTTCAATCTAATCTAGTAAGTACACTCTACATGTCGGGCTCGTATTCCCACACAAGCTTCAAGGACCAGTCATCGGACTATGAATTCCAATCGAGATTACAAAAAATAATAATGATCTAGTTTTTTGCTAAGAAATTATATACAGAATAAAAATACGAACTACAAGACAAAATTCAAATACAGATTTTAACGCACAGTAAGACGTTGTTATTCGTTGAACAAAACAAAATGACTCAGCCTGTATTGACGCAGGACATCACACCGGTCCTTATTTTTAGTGTATCGAAGGTAAGTCATTAATTAACACACCCCTCAAATTCTGCTGTAATCAAGTTATATAAAAACACTAAGATTGGTGTAAAACACATTCGTAAATGATTTAAGAAGTAGCTTTAAGTTATTGTAATTATCTCAGGTAATAATGCTTGACAAACAACACGATCAAAAAATCAATTGGTCAGCTGAGAATTAGGCCTGGGATTCTGAGTTGCTCAAGCCTTTGTTAAGAAAGCTCAAAAGCTCAGACCAATCAACAATTGGCCAAACGCTAATTATCCATCTATCAAAGTCAGCAAGTCAAGGTGATCCTTACCTAACCATTTTTTAACTACAATCAAAGGAAAATGAACTCAATTAAGCCGTCGCTAAGATTGATATTGTTATTAGTACTGTTAGAGAAGATTGTGTAGAAATACAACTCATCTCTCATGCATTTGTTTATGGACACACATTCAGTGTAAACGTACTTTGTAAACTCATCGCAGTTAAAATGTATGTTGGTTATTTATTTTTAATCAGTGTATTGTTAGTTGGCAATGTAAGGTGCGATTGTGACCAATATGTGGAGTGCTTCGGTGATTTCCTACGGGACTTCTTTAACAATTTCAGTTTTGGTGAAAATGTTAATTCTACTATTGTTAATAAAACAAAAGTGGTGGAAATCGACAACCACGAAGCTAATATTGACAAAGTTATCAGTGACATATCCGGCTTAATAAAGGATATCAATAAAAATATTCAAGAAACTGACGTGTTAAAACATGAATATAACAAAACTAGAATTGCCGTGAAAACGTACGATTTAGATGACGATTTCACGGATGCACACAGCACAGAGAAAGAAACTGTGACTACAGAAAGTGTTACAGAAGAAATCAATTTTACGGATTTATTGAATGACATGACAACTACTACAAATTTAGCGACGACGACAAACCCGTTTAGTGTGATTCCATTAAAAAACGAAAAAGACAACGAAATTATAATCAATGATGTCCTGATTAATCTATACAATGATTTAGATGACGACGCTAACACAGATTATCCTAATATAGATTATATTGACATATATAAATACAACAAATGAAAATATAGTATACGTATCAACTGAATTACCACCTGTTACTGAGATAAACGAGTTAAGAGCGGAGATAAACAGGCAAGAGAATGAGATTGAGAATATCTTAGAGAATTCTGTTTACAGGCTCAACGACAAAGCTTTATCGGTTATTATTGGAAATGTCACAAATCACGTAAGTAGTTTTGATATGACTGACGACCCATTTGGTGTAGCGGTTGAGACGTCGGCTGCAACACCAAGGGTTCCGGGTTCGAACCCCGGGCAGTACAAACATTTGTGTGCATGAACATGTGTGTTTGTAATGGTCTGGGTGCTTTTTATGTATAATATGTATGTATTTACAAAAAAATGTATATAAGTATGTTTATCCGTTGTTTAGTACCCACATACAGGCTACAGATGGCGCTGTGTGAATGTCAGTGGATATATATATATATATATTGGTTTCTTCTCAATACAGTCGTCCGATATTGGTTTACAACTATGCTTTAAGTAAAGACATTTTTTATCATTACGTTCTACAATACTTGCTACGCTATGTTAACAGCTTTACTTTTAGGATCTTATTGAATTAGTCTTTAAGTCTTCCACACTTTAAAAATATTACAACCAATTACGCATCTGTTGTTTTGTTAAGATACAAATCAATGTGAAAAGAACCCGGTAGTTACGTCTTATTGTTCACACGTACTTCTTAATTAGTATTATAGTATAATAATAATGACAAATCCAAAATAATGAATTGTGTTGCGTTACAAGTGCTGCCGTTCTAAATCACGAGATGTGTTACGTCATTAACTGAGTTACAAAAGTAGAAGACAATGTTATTGTTGTCTATACTAATATATAAAGCTGAAGAGTTTGTTTGTTTGTTTGAACGCGCTAATCTCAGGAACTACTGGTTCGATTTGAAAAAATCTTTCAGTGTTAGATAGCTTATCTATCGAGGAAGGCTATAGGCTATATATCATCACGCTACGAGTAATAGAAGCGGAGCAGCAATGAAGAATGTTTCAAAATCGGGGGTATTTTTTCATACTTGGAGCTTCCGCTGCGTACGCTGCGTAAATGGTTAAAGTTACACAAAAGTCATGTATGAGAGTATTGTTCTCCTTTTAAAGGTCTACAAAAAAGTCCGCAACAGCATATGTCTATCTTTTAAGGTTAGCTCACTATAACATATTTTTGCTATAAACAATTCTGAAATTGACCCGAAACCTTTAAAGTTGGAGGGAGGGAAATCCTATGTATTATGATAAATGAAAGTACCGTGTTATCCCGAATTTAATGCGAGCGAAGCCGCGGAAAAAGCTAGTAATATTATATACTAATATTAAAAATGGTAAAGTGTGTCTATTTGTCCGTCTTTTACGGCAAAATGAAGCGACGAATGGACGTGAACTTTAAGGTGAAGATAGTTAAACCAATGGAAAGTGACACAAGCTGTTTTTTGTCTTATTCTAACTCCGCACTTCCCTTAAATTAGAGAGTGGAATTGTATGGAGAATTCCACCATTTTCAAGGTAGAAAGAACTTTGTACGCGTACTTTACAGTCTAAACTCATCATAGATATTATGTGCGGAGAGGTCTGTGCCTTGGATGTTACAGACTAATGATGAAGTATTGTCGTTAGCATGTACTTTAATGTCACCTATTTCTCTCCTATGGATACAGGTCTGCAAGTGAAACATTATTAAAATGTCATTAGGAGACACAATTCCGTTGGTCGTCTAAATATGCGAGCTGGAGCTTTTATGTTTGAGAATAATGGTGGTGATGTAGGTATTCGGGTATACGGTCTAAAGGACGGAAAGCGAAATACACCTCTTGCGAATTTCAGTTCAAAAACTACTGGTAATGATTTTCATGAATTATGTAATTAAATGAATGTGTTTTATTAGGGGAAAAGCTTAGATAAAAACAACTACCGATATGAAAAACCACGAAGAATTATCAACCAAAAAATGTCTGAGTCACTTGACACATACGTTGACATATTGTTATATTTATGACATTAACTTATTCATTAAATTTTCACCTAACTCTCATCAAAAGGGTAAAAATCAAAAGCACGAGCATACCTGATTATGAAAGGAAATTCTGCCCAACTAACGCGATGGGCAGAACTTTGCCGCTTGACACTTATTTTGTGAGATCGTGCATCTAGTAAGTTTATTATTCTCTTCTCTCTCATCAACCTATCGCAGTCCACTGCTGGACTTAGGTCTCCCATTAGTGCCAGATATCCCAATCCTCCGCTTTTCTCATCCAGCCTCCACCAGCGACCCTCTGTAAGTCGTCGGTCCAACGGGCCGGAGGGCACGCTTGCCGAGATACGGTCTCCACTCCAAAACTTTTATTATTACATATTTTAATATACATTCAGTTGTTGGTCTCCTTAAATGCCGCTCTGTCATGGTCAGGCGTATCACTTACCATCAGCTGAGCGTCCTGACCATCCTGTTCACTTTATCACAAAAAAAACATCCAAAGCTCGCCATCCTCTCAGTCAATGTAACAAAGCTTCACTCCGTGGGCAGCGCGGCTCGAATCAATCATGCACACCGCAAAAATACGAGAGAAAAAGGCATTTGAAACGCGCGAAAAACAATTTTTCTATTGAGCACCATGACGAATGATGGCCCACGCAACTTGGCCTCTTTTCACCGATTTGAATGGACCGCGTAATTATGGCACTGGATTTACACGATTTCGGGGTTCCGTAGCGAAATGGCAAAAATAGGAACCCGGAAATATGGTTCCGGTTTGAAGACTCTGTAGTCTTCATGGTTTTATTTATTATTTATTAAAATTACCATTTAAACGATTCTAACAATATATTTTTTTATCAAATTACGTAAAAAAACCATTAAGGTTTGTAGTGACGGGATTTTAAAAATGATTTAAATAAATATTAGAATATAGTTACATTATTTTATATAAAAACTAAGAGCCTGTCTTGTCTGCATGTCGACCGAATGTCACAACCTCTTTTGAGAAACCATACTGTTGAAACTCTGTATTATACTTATACATTCTGTGAACTGCAATGTTTTCACAAGAAACTAGAAAAAATAAAAATATTAAAATTAGTTTTGGGGTAGGCGCTGTAATTGTTTGTATGTTACTTGTTCTATATATACTATAATAATATATGTACTGGTACGGAACCGTCCATGGGTGAGTCTGACCTGCACTTGGCCATTTTTTGTTCCTTGTTAGGTATTTCCGTTTCTAAGGACTGTGACGGAAGGTTTCTCTTCTAGATACGTATTGTGGTTTGTAATTTAGGATGGAGGGAAGTGATAATGAATTACTATTTTGTTAGATAAAATATTTTTGGACATTTAAATGAAACATCGTTAAGAATTGCGTTGGAAAATGAATTGGTTGCGGATTCGATCCCCGTGCAGTACACACATTTGCGTAAATGAACGTGTCTGTTTGTATTGGTATCGATGTATGTATATACCAAAACTATATGTTTTTTCATTGTTTTGTTTTTTCCATGGTATACAATTCTTGTATATCTGTTATCTATATGTTATGTTGTAGAGGGCAATATGCTTGATTGGTTTTTAGGCTAGAGCCATCTGCGCTCGCCACTTGCCCGGTGAAGCTGTAAGAAAGGCATCTGCGGCCAACAGCAAGTAGTCAGTTCGAAAAAAAAAAAAAAAAAGCTTGATTGGCCACTATAAAATAAGCGAAAAAATTTTTTGACAGCTATGCACAAATGGTTATAATACATTACTTTACTAAACCTATAAAGAGGATATTTTATTAAAAAATAATAATGACATTATTCACAGAAAAACTTAAAAAGCATATAAAATCGTGTGTGTTTGTGTGCGCGCGTGTGTATGTATACGTGTGATGGTGGATACCGGAAACTAGGACGAAGTTTGAAGTAGTTCTTCTGTTTGTTGGTTATTGAGTGAGAGCAACCTTTTCACCTTTTACTTGCACTCACTTAAAATTAGTAACTAGTAGTGAAAAGTCCCTCTTTCTATTTTCAACCTATTGCAGATCACAGTTGGACAAAGATCTCCCCGAAAAGAATCTAAACTAAATAAATTTCTTAAAAAAATACATCATCATCAGCTCATTAAACGTCCCCACCGAGGGGCACGAGCCTACCCGTATAGGGTGATTAGGCCTTAGTCGTCCACGCGGGCCCAGTGCGGGTTGGACGACTTCACACACAACCTTCGAATCTCTTCGCAAGCGTGCATGAAGGTTTCCTCACGATGTTTTCCTTCACCGTATGAGCGTCGGATAACGTACATATATTTTCGAAATTCGAAAATACATTGGTACGTGTCGGGATTTGAACCACAGCCCTCCCGGTAGGAAGGTGACAGTCCACACCACTGAGCCACCGACGCTCTAAAAAAAATACATGTCAACAATAAACCATGGCCCAAAATAAGTCATCTCGCATGACAAACGCAGTAGAGCAATATCTTCCAAGACGCTATTTAATGCTGTCATTAGAGAATAAAACCGCCATTATTTGATATTTATTGGCCTTAAAATATTTTAAATCCATGCCACATAGATCTTTTAAATTTTCGCGACTTCCATTATATTCAGAGTAATTTTCATCATCATCAGCTCATTGAACGTCCCCACCGAGGGTTACGAGCCTACTCGTATAGGGTGTATAAGCCTTAGTCGTCACGCACAACCTTTGAAACCCTTCGCAGGCGTGCGCGGATTTCCTCACAATGTTTTCCTTCACTATTAGAGCATTGGATAACGACATATATTTTTCGAAAATTCGTAAACACATTGGTACGTCGCGGGATTTGAACCTCGGCCCTCCCGGTAGATGGGCGACAGTCTACACCATTGATCCACCGACGCTCTTAATTTTTCAATTTATATATGATATAATTTTGGTTTTAATGATAATTTTATGAATAATGTTTCAATTTGATTTTAAGGTTCTGACTTATTAATTAAAAAATAATGAATACAAAAAAGGGTTAAAAAGCGTCATACAGAATACTCATGAATGTCAAATTGCAGAAACCCAGTTATTACTAATATTAAAAAATTGTAATCATTAACAAAACTGATATGTTTTATCAAAGATATTGACAGACAGATGACTAATAAAAAGTATCAATTAAGT
>PQWD01013738.1:0-30384 GCA_019425675.1 Leucinodes orbonalis | reverse complement strand
AACAGACATATTTATGCACACAAAACCATAAAACCAAAGGGTCGCCTGATAATAAATGAAATGAAAAGTGTTTATTCAGTTTAGGTCCTTACAGAACACTTATGAATGTCAAATGAAGCTAATGATGATGGCACTTACCATTAGGAAGATTATCTCATTGATTGCAATCTTTTGTCATAAAATTTCCAGAGTCCGTAATAAAATCCCATCGAAGCGAAGGGTTTGTTCTATTTGTCAAATTAACACGTTTTTAAATCACCACCCGGAATACAAATGCGCCCGTCGATTTGATTTACATGCAGAAGGGAAAGGGAGAGGTATAAACCTCCTCCAGCCTGCATATTGATAAGGCATGATGAGTTTTATATTGCATCTTTTTTTGTTATTGAATGGGCTCTTTGATTGCACGAACGTTTATGGTTTCACTTTTGGCGCGCGGCGGCCATCTTGTGATGGCACGCGTAATAATAGATATTTCGACTAATCAATACAGCTGCTTTTTTCGACCAGACAAAACAATATACATATTTCCTTTCCGTTCATTTTCAATGGCATTACAAATTAAGACGAAATATAACAGACTAAAAACTGAAACTTGGTATTAAACGAGAGCGCCATTGTTCTTTAAATAGTGAAAAATTTAAGTGGGGGAAATATAGGGGAACATACACATATACAAGTAATTATTTGCGCCGATGACCTGGTTAACTGGTTTTTTTTTAACTGAATTATAGTTAATTATATAATATACTAGCTTTTGCCCGCGGCTTCGCTCGCATTAAATTCGGGATAACACGGTACTTGCATTTATCACTATACATAGGATTTCCCCTCCCTCCAACTTTTAAGGTTTCGGGGTCAATTTCAGAATTTTTTAGCAAAAAATATGTTATAGTGAGCTAACCTTAAAAGATAGACATATGCTGTCGCGGACTTTTTTGTAGACCATTAAAAGCAGAACAATACTCTCATACATGACTTTTGTGTAACTTTAACCGTTTACGCAGCGTACGCAGCGGAAGCTCCAAGTATGAAAAAATACCCCCGATTTTGAAACATTCTTCATTGCTGCTCCGCTTTTATTACTCGTAGCGTGATGATATATGACCTATAGCCTTCTTCGATAAATAAGCTATCTAACACTGAAAGAATTTTTCAAATCGAACCAGTAGTTCCTGAGATTAGCGCGTTCAAACAAACAAACAAATAAACAAACAAAACTCTTCAGCTTTATATATTAGTATAGATAATTATAGTTATGTGTATTTATATATATATGTATAAATACACATAACAGTATAGTATGTAGTTAAATACATATAAGAGTAGATTGTTAACCGTCTAAATACCTTAACAACAACCCCTCAACGCTGACACCTTGACATGCAATGGAACCCAAATATTTACCCTTAAGTTCCTATTGGAAATTGTAAACACCCAAAGGGCCGTGGATCCGGATATCTATTTGAAACCCTCATACAGGCTTCACTTTAAGTTTAGTATTCAATCTTCAAATAAGTGTATTGTTGATTACGTCAAGTTTCGAAGGGATATCAAACTTTTAAACACTCTCAGACCATAATACCACGGACATTTTCCTTTTCGTTATTTTTATATACTCATTATACATCCCCACCGAGGCGCACAAGCATACCCGTAAAGGGTGTACACGCCTTAGTTGACCAGTGCGGATTGGTCAACTTCACACACAACGTTTAAATCTTTTCGCAGGCATGTGCAGCTTTCCTCACGATGTTTTCCTTCACCGTAAGAGCGTCGGATAAAAGTACGCACAATTCGAAAATTCTAAAAGACATTGATCCTGCACCCTCCAGATAGGAAGGCAACAGTCCACACCAACGAGCCACCGTATTTTATTTCATTGGTATACCAACGAGAAGGCGAAGGGTTTAGTCACCTAATGGTAAGTGATATCGCCTACCGATGGACACTTGTAACTTCAATTGAGAAACAAGTGTGTTATCAACCTTAATATAAGGGTTCCGTATTTTCCATTTGGCTACGGAACCCTAAAAAAGGAAGAGATGAAAGGAAACATAGGGGCAACCCCACTCACTCCATGAATCAACGCGTTGTTTAGCGCCAGTTTAAAAAAGTATGTAATTTACAAGTAACTAATTTATAACTCCGGTAAAAGCCGGCCGAAGCATATCCTCGGCACCAATTTTAAAAATTAATATAACACAATACAAATCATTATAACACTTATCGAACAAGATAATTGATTCGAATTTGTGAAAAATAACATCGTCCGTTTTTACCTCAAGATATTATTTTCACATTTAAATCGAATAAGACAACTTGTTTTGAACAACAACTTATTGTCATATTTGAAACATCTCTAAATGGTTTCAAAAACATTATATTACTTGGTATGAATATGTAAAACTTCTCACCATCCGTTATCACCTCAAGAATTACCAAATCCACCACAAAGAGCCATTTATAGTTGCGTCTAAACCTAACACATTACCCATACATCAGGCAATCTAAATAATGGCTCGACCACTATGGAGAGGCAATCTTTCGCTTGGAAATTGTATCACACATACACAATAACATATTGTTATAAAATGCCGGTGTTGACGCCGTTGGAATTGAAAAAGGTACTGAAATATTCAAGGTGCATTAGGGCATTAGAACTTTGTAACAATAACGCGGGCACGTTGATGGTCTCAAACACAGACATCCGAATAACAATTAGACTGGACAAGCCGCCAAGTTTATAGGCAGTCCCAGTGTCGCAATTACTTTTCAATTCTTACCTGTGAAACGATATTATATTTCTTGGTAAATTTCACTGATTCACTGCGATGATGGCATGTTACAATTGCACAGAATGGCATTTTGGAAAAAAAACGGTAATTTCTTCTAAAATTCGTGCGTCTTCATTCGTCTCACGGAGCGTAAACTATAGCCAGTGTATGCTCGTTGAGCATACATTTGTCGCACTTTTTAACGCGGCTTGCCCCATCTCCTGTATTGGGAAATCTGTGGTCTCAAAGTATCAACTGTTGTAACAGGAAAAACGCTGGAAGATTTAGGTTAAGTTTTATGAGGGAAGTCAGTGAGAAATTTCCAAGGTAATATTCTCGTTTTTGCTTGCTTACGTCAGTGATACTTTGAAATGTAAAGGCATGTCTGGTAAGCTATTTTTGTTAATTCGCAAAGCTTCTGTAATAGAATCTGTCGCGTGTCTGTAAAAAGATATGTATTCAATATCATTAGCCTACTCCCACTGCAGGACACAGGCCTTGCCACACAGCGTAAATAAATTTATTTATTTAAGACTCACAAAACAAGATAAAGTATTAAGTTTCACCAAGAAAATATACATCCTACATTGCTCTAACATGTGGGCACAGATTGTACCAAATTAACTGTAATGACAGGTTAGTGTATAATTCTTAATCGCTACATACCTTAGCATGTAATGTTAGTAAGTAACATTATAAAAAAGTAATGATGAGAATTCAGCTGTAGTCCTGGTCTGAAAGAATGTCCAGGACTTTATTTTTACCATGCAATTTGCAAGTGAAAATATCCAAAGAAGAGTGCTCAGAGATTAATTCATTATAGAGGCGACACATTCTTGTAAAAAAAATATATCCACTGACATTCAGACAGCGCCATCTAGGACCAAACTTAGCATAAACCTGTAATATGGATATTCAACTTTCAACTAACATAATTATTTTAAAATTTCTATTCGTTATATATAGAAAACACATGCAACCAAAATATTTGTACTGATCGAACCCGTAACCCTTGGTGTAATAGCCGACCGCTCAACCATTACCAGATGGGTCGTCTAAAACGCTTAAAAATACTCATTGAATTCGTAATAGGTAATTCAAATAGCCTATTGAAAACATTTCAAATCCCTTAGCTAAGTTAGTTTATTTATTTTAAAGAAACAAATCGCTGAATGAATGAGGATTACTAAATTGCGTAATTTCAAACTTCGGAAAGCTGTTACTGAACATAGATTAATTGGCATTGGTATTAAAGAAATCCAGGACGCCTTTCATTCTTTTACGTCGTGGTTCGTACGAATTTATTATCCCAAATATTTAAGTTCAATGGAATGAAACCAAAGTCACCCTTCGGCCCTTTCTTACTTGGAGTTTTTAAATGAATTGAACGGATTATGGGCATAGAACAAATATATTTGGATCTTCTTAGGGTTCCGTAGCCAATGGCAAAAAACGGAACCCTTATAGATTTGTCTATCTGTTTGTCTGTCCGTCCGTCCGAATATCACACTACACTATTCAAACTTTGTACGTATATGTATTCTGTGAACCGCTATTAGGTTTTGACAAGAAACTTGAAAAAATAATAATATATTTTGGGGTTCCCCATACATTAAACTGAAACACATAATTTTTTTTCATCAAACCCCCCCATGTGGGGTTTGACTGTGTAGAGCAAAAAAAATAATATCGAGGTTTCTAATATATTTTTTTATAAATTGAATAGTTTGTGCGAGAGACACTTCCAAAGTTGAAACAATTGTGTTCCCCCCCCCCCTCTGATTTCTAAACTATGGGGTTGATAAAATTGAAAAAAATATATGATGTCCATTACGAAATTTAGTTTGAACGATTTCTGGTGAGTAGTTTTTTTATACTTTAAAAACGGTGAACCACTATTTTGCATATTAAAGCTGTAATAGGTGCCTAAGCAATAAAAAATACATCATTTTATCTTACTTGCTGCTCCGGAACCCTCCACGGGCGATTCTGACTCGCGCTTGGCCAATTTTTATTTATTTTTGTTAAAGTGTACAGGACGTTCAAGACACTCACCTGGTAAGTGATACGACTGACCATGACAGAGCGGCATTGATGGAGACCAACAATTGACAGACAGTTATGTTTCCCGTCAATGCAGCACTGCGCCCGGTACTAGAGACATCAGATGTTACGTCTCTTATACCTGGTAATTTTACTAAATACACTGTCCTCATCCCAAAACGCAGAACTGCAAAATACTCCTATTTTACGAGACAATATCTGGCACTGCTGTGGTACCTACCTTGATGACTTAGTACCGAGTGAACCAACTAGTAGTAGTTATTGGAAATATTAACCTTTTAAACTATTGTATGATACATTTGTGTTACTAGTTATACGTCTTTGGTTACTAGATTAGATTTTACAAAACAGTACCTAGTGGTAGTCTTCATACTAAGACGTCTAGGTAGGTATCCATCGCAGTGCCAGATTATCCTGTGAAATAGGAGCGACATAACACTTCTGTGTTTCCTAGAAAAGGCACTGTAGCCTGAGAAGTAAATATGATGTGATACGATACACATCCATCAATTGCAGGGTAAAAAACATTATCATTATCTATTACATCAATTTTTCTATTACATATAAATAAAATTATAATGTTCGTTTGTAATATTGAAATAATATTTTTTCTTCATGCATAATTTTGACTATAAAAACGGTACATTTGCGAAAATATATATTTTAAAATTTTTGTCTGTCTGCCTCTGTTTGTTCCGGGTTATTTCTGAAACAGCTCGATGGATTTGGAGGGGATTTTTTTGGTAGGTAGCTGATGTAATAAGGAAAAACAAAGGCTATTTTTATTTTAGAAAATACATTTTTATTTAGAAGAATCAAGTAATGTTTCACCACGCTGCGGCTGCGCGTCAAGTTAGCTGTTAGGTTGTTTTACCGCGCGGGAATATAATAGCGAGTAATACCGCGGGTACCGCTAGTAGATAATATTCCAGGATTAAATTATTAAAACCCAATCAAATTTTTTGTTTTCCAAAATACAGAACTCAATTTACACCACTGATGCAGTTTTAGGAGGGACTAGGTGAGAAAACGCACCTTTTGAGTTATGACGTTTTATACAAAAGAATCTTTTTTTCCACGCCATAAAGATTTGCATTAATTATCACAGAACAATGTCGCAGTGGTGATTAATCAGGATTAAGACGCGTGCACGCTTTACTTCATTTGTACAATTCCAAATCGTATATTTTAGGAGCAGTTGTAGGATGGTTGGTCGAAAAATATGTTCTCGGGTCCCTCTGTGCTTCAGAATAAGGCGTTGGTGACGACTATACTCTTAGGATTGTCCTTGTTAACACCTGCATTAGACACCGAACTCACTTGAATGATTCAAAAAGACAACGTCGACAACAAAATCTCTAAAATCCAAAAAATGAGTAATACCCATTAAGTAAAAAGGATGGCACCTTTGAAATTTTTTTTACAAGAACAATTTTATTAGTCAATATGGAAAATACGTATCCTAGGGTAAGTAATTCTACAATTTAAGGATTTTGTTTCTGTTACAAATATCTTACAAATGACTTGCAATGTGTTCTGATGCCAATTCCCTCAGGCTGCTAGTTTGTTCGAGATGTCTAAAATATAGAATAGACAAGAAACCCTAAAACTTCAGTAGCAGTGCAAAAACTAGATAACTCCGATTACGTTTGAACTTTCCAGAAACCTCTAAATATCCAGGTTTGGTAACAAAACCCGCAACCTCTCGCCGCCTACACAGTCATCCGATAGCGGACGCTCCAAAGAAACTTTCAAGTACTTGTCGCAATTTCGTTTTATTACCATCCTAATGGAGCACTTTCAACACTTTCAGCATTAAAAGTTATGACGTTTTTATAGACGCTTGATAGACCAAACTTTAATGTGCTCTTAATTTGATTTCGTTAGAATAATTACTCGTCTTTTCTAAATGGAAGTTTTGTTGTTAACCGCTGACGGTATTCACAGCTTTATCAAGAAAGTGGTGTGCCTAGATGACTCTTACCTTGTCGACCTTTGAAAACTCATTTTTACTCATAGAATACTTTAATTTTCCGTATTTTTTTTCATGTATTATGTATAATAACAATATCTGGAATTACAACCGGAAGTCAGGTCATAATTTTGCATGCGGGCAAAATCAGGTATTTTCAGGAGTGTCGACCTTTAGTACTATGGTTTCTCAGACTATATCAAAAAATTCATGTATCTCATCCATTGGACTTTCGAAACCGAAACTACTGACTAATCGAAACAGAGAAGTGCAAAATACTCCTGTATGACGAGACGATGTCTGGCACTGCGGTGGTACCTACTTAGACGACTCAGTACTGAATCTACCAACTATAAAATGACAATTATATCCCAATCTGACACCATAAGGTTCCAAATCACATGACTGAAGAAACGTATTGTATACTTTAAAATATATCTTGGCCTCAATGCACACCTGCACCGAACCAGGTGCGGTTCGCGATAAAATACTTAAACTTCGCAAGTCGCGGTGAAATATAGGCTTTATTTTTCCGGTAAATGCGAACCAAGGTGTGGGCAAGATCTAAGAACATATATTCTGTTTTTTTAAAGTGCTTGATGTAGTGCAGATATACAAACTTTATTTTAGATACACATACTCGAATTACCTTTAAGAAATAAGTGATATAAATGTATAATATAAAAATGAATCGCAAAATGTGTTGGTAAGCGCATAACTCAACAACGCCTGGACCAATTTGGCCAATTCTTTTTTTAAAATGTTCGTTGAAGTCCAAGGGTGGTTCTACGGCGAGAAAAAAATCGAATAATTGCCGGGAAAACCCTAAAAACAGCCCTTTTCTTTTTCACATACAAACGTTTTCTAACTAAAACGTAGAATCAATTTGAGCTTTATTGCTATTATTATATAAAGTTCATTAAATTACTTACTTTTAAATGCTCATGGTGTTTTATTTAATTATTTTTAATTCACACCGAATTATTACCAGGGTGACGGTTCTGTTCAGGATAATTTTTGCAAAGAATATAAAAAAGGTAGGAACAAAACACTGCCACATTACAATTTTTTTCTGACAGGACGAAGTCTGTCGGGTCAGCTAGTGTATAATAAAATTATTCGATAAAGTGCATGTCAATGTAAATGTTTTTATTGGCTGTACTAATTAAAATTAAATGGACTAATGGACGTTCTGTATACCTCAACAAAAAAATTAAAAAGTAAACTGACAAATGTCAATATTATCTATGACCGCTCCCACAGCCAGCGTCGAGCGCGCGCCCAATTAAAAACTTCCAAAACACGTAACAAACTCGATGCATTTATTAAAAGCAATCCCTAGACAGTGAAAAGTTTTCACGCTTATTAAGTTATCGCGTTCAGGCGAAAAAAATAATCTCCGCCAAGTTTTTATTCGGCAATAAAGTTAGAGGTCGCGACTCTCGTGCCCGGTTAATGACTAAGTCTAATGAAGTTCTCTGTGGTTCATAATAGCGAGAATCCTTACAATTATGCTGAAAATAAACAGGTGAATCTTTTAAAATACCAGTCTATTTACTTTAGATACCTAATAAATAATATTTTACATAATTATACCAATTCACGTTTACTATCTAAATACATGGACGTATAAAAAATAAGGACTGAGTCTCGATAACATCAAAAGTGTGATTGCGGCATTTGTTAACAGAGCCATAGACTAGGATTTTTTTTTCGAACTGACTACTGCTATTTGGCCGCAGATGGCCTTACAGCTTCTCCGGATGCGTGGCGAGCACAAATGGCTCTCAGCCTTAAACATTCACCCAACGAGCCTGAGGGCGTCCCATAGTGGGATTCGAACTACGGCTTGGGGCGATACGAACACCACACGCGTTATATTTAACCCTTTCACTGACAATGAGGTCTTAAGGCGCCAGACCAGGATTCCTGGCGTTCAAAAGGTTAACGTTTTCTGTAAGATCGTGTTACCACCCCGGTCTATCCGGCCCATTATACCAATGTATAGCTTTCCCACACGCAAAATATCCTTGACGACCCATTTAATGTAATGGTTTACACATCGGCTACTACAACAAAGACTCTGGGTTCAATCCCCGGGCAGCACAAACATATATGTGCATGAACATGTCTGTTTGTATTAGACTTGGTGTGGCCATGTATATTATGTATATATGGAGAAAAAAAAAGATAATAAATATGTTTACACATTGTTTAGTACTTATCATCATCATCAGCTCATTAAACGTCCCCACCGAGGGGCACGAGCCTACCCGTATAGGGTGATTAGGCCTTAGTCGTCCACGCGGGCCCAGTGCGGGTTGGACGACTTCACACACAACCTTCGAATCTCTTCGCAGGCGTGCATGAAGGTTTCCTCACGATGTTTTCCTTCACCGTAAGAGCGTCGGATAACGTACATATATTTTTCGAAAATTCGAAAATATATTGGTACGTGTCGGGATTTGAACCTCAGCCCTCCCGGTAGGAAGGCGACAGTCCATACCACTGAGCCACCGACGCTCACTGAGCCACCGACGCTTGTAATATTGTACAATAAAGCATAATCTATTTATCAATTTATCTGTTGTGGAAATACCATAGATTTTCGGATTGTTATTCCGATGTCTGTGGGAAATACATTTGGATTATTTATAAGGTTCTAATTCAGGACTCCTTAAATGAACAATAAACTAAAAAGATGCACAAACACGAAGAAATATCCACCAAACAAAGTATTATTCATTAAAATTTTGACCTTAAAATTCAAAATCAGAAGCACGAGCAAACTCCTATGTCACTACGACACGTAGGGAGCGACGTGATTCTGAACGAAAATTCTGCCCAATTTTGTCGCTGACTCTTTTTGTGTGAAATTGTGTTTCTAGTTAGTTGAAAGAAAGAAAGAAAGAAAAAAATCTTTATTCAAATAAATCTGTTACAGATACTTTTGAATCGTCAATTGTTATTATTATCATATTTTTTGTGACTCTACCACCGGTTCGGAATAAGTAGGATCTTCGTTGAATGTTTATGTAAGAGCTAAATCCATATAAACTAACAATTTGTATTACTTAGCATCCCGCTCCCGGTCGCAAACATCCAAACGGTGCGATCAGCAAAAACAACCAAGTCGTATAAAACCCTCAGCCGTACATTTGTTTTTCCCGGGCCACAATCTTTCGGTACAATTCCCGCCTAATAGACCGTCACTATGGGGTGTTTATGCAGTGTGAACCATTTGAAACTGTGGTATTTTTATTATGTTTGACGCCCCTGTTGTGTAATGATTCAGATCCAGCGTTACGGGTTCGATCCCTGGGCAGTACGTGTCGGGGGTTTTGAACCTGTGCCCTCCCGATCGGAAGGCGACAGTTCACAACATTGAGCCACCGACGCTCTATAAAAAGTATGTATTTACAAAAAAAAAGTACATTAAGTACTTATATAAGTGTGTGCAGACTTGGTGGTAGACTTCGTACTGAGTCGTCTAGGTAGGTACGACCGCAGTGCCAGATATCGACCCATGAAATAGAAGTGTTTTGCACTTCGGTGTTTCGGGATGAGGGCACTGTAGCTAGTGAAATTACCGGATTTGAGATACCTAACATCTATCGCCTCGTATCGAATATTAAACATTCAAACAAAATAAAATATGCCAAACTGAGCAACAGTGTAACGGCCGGATTAGATAAACAATTATTTTCTAAGTCTGAGCGTTGAGTTTATACAGCTGCGTATTCCGGTTTCAGGTTCGAATCCCGTGGTGTGACCGCATAATAGATGTCACTTTGTTCGATTTGGATAACCTTCAAACTCAAATGAATATTTATTGTAGGACGTAAGTCGAGTTAACTTTCCGGTCACCTATCATTATGATCCACTGCGACAGTTTTTTTTTATGTTATAGTGTACAGGACGGTCAAGACGTTCACCTGATGGTAAATGATACGCCTGACTATGACAAAGCGGCATTGAAGGAGAACAGCAACTGATAGACAGTTATTATTCTCCGTCAATGCCGCACTGCACCCGATACATGACACAACATATGTTTGGTCTTTTATACCCGGTAATTTCACTAGCACTCTTATTTCACGTGCGATCGTCAGCCGATTTCTCTAACCGCAATGCCACTGAGAGCCAGATATTAAATTCTAGATAAACGTAAGTGTGTATTTCAAACAATACACTTCGATATAACATTCATCATCATTAGCTCATTATACGTGCCCACCGAGTAGCACGAGCCTACCCGTGAAGTGTTATAGGCTTTAGTCGTCCACGCGGGTCCTGTGCGGATTGGCCGACTTCACGCACCACCTTTGAATCTTCGTAGGCGTGCGCAAGTTTCCGCACGATGTTTTGCTTCAACTGAGCATTGGATAAATGTAAATTTACATGACAGGATTCGAACCTCGTATATTCCTATATCTGATACCAAATTGGAAGGCAACAGTCTATACCAATTAGCCACCGACGCTCTAAATTTTTTTTTTAAATTTCCTATTTGATTTCGTAAATAACGAGAAATTGATGACTTTTCCAACACATATTTATGGAAGTGTAATAATGGTACTCAAACTAATCAAAACAACATTAAAATAATCAAAACATTGTTTGGCAATTCATTGTATTAAAATCACATGTTCGCTACTCTAAATTACTTGACGCCATTAATCATAATGACGGGCAAATTAATATTTTCATACTAGTTCCGTGTCACGCGATCCCTGTGATATCTGTTACTTCAAATTACGTGATAAATAGCAAAATGAATGATGAATCGTTATGAGCAAGCCCATATATTTTTACTATTCTCGAAGTATTTTTACCGTTCGGATAACCTGGTCTTCTTCATGGATACCTTAATCTGATCTCATTTAACACGTCATTTCAACTATGCTTCAAGTAAAGCGACGTTTCTAAACGAATGGTGGGTAAGTAGTAAAATTATAGAATACTGTGATTAGCAAATACTCTGTAGTCCTGTCATTAGGTGAAATATATGTTTATGAAGACAGAGGTCTTAAAGGACAGTATAGAAGCGAAGTACCAATGGGTTACACAGAAAAGACAAGTACCTTCAATCGATTCTAACGCAGTAGCAGTTGAGTAAAATTTGTGCAAATTTAAAGGATGAGTGAGCCATGTCTAGCAGTGAACAGCGATAGAATAAAAAGTAAGAGAGGATTTGATTTATCGATCAGGAATCCCACAGCTGTCAGGAAACCTACGGAAACAACACGAGCGATGTGTTTCTTCGGTGAGTGTAAAGGCTACTACCGATTAAACCCCCTTCCCCGCCCCATATTTTGCACAATGGTCAATCCGATCCCTAGCATTCGACATGCATCTGCTATCAATTACCTTTACCAGGTCATCAGTTTATCTGATTAGGAGAGTCGGCCTACGCTTTGTTTCCGATTACGTGGACACCACTCGAGAATCTTTCCACCCCATCGAACATCGGTTCTACGCACATGTGCCCTGAGCACTGATAGTTTAATATCATCAGCTCTTTAACCGTCCCTACCGAGGGGCACGATCTTACCCGTACAGGGTGATTAGATCTTAGTCGTCCACGCGGACCCAGTGCGGGACAACTTCACGCACAACCTTTGAATCTCTTCGCTGGCGTGCGCAGTTTTCCTGACGTTGTTTTCCTTCACCGTAACGCATTGGTATGGGGAGGAATTTGAACCTTAGAACTCCCGTTAGGAGGGCAACCGTCCACACCAGAGCCACCGACGCTTTTGTGAAAGTTACCTGATATATATATTAACCGATCATAAACAGAATTCTCTAGCCGATACGTATATTATCGAACTTATGTGATATTGTTTTACTCAGCGTAAAATGTACAGTCACAACGAACATCCATTCATTGATATCAGTGTTATTCAGTCACAGCTAATACGTCATAACATCATAACGTATCACCATACATTTCGAGCCAGAATAATGTCGTGTTTAACATAGTAATGGAGCCGTGCGCTGTCACTGCCCTCCACTCGGCTGGGGTAACGTGATATTTAATACCATTACGGCATAGTGCTGGGATGGCTATCGATAAATTTAGTAGGTATCGACAAGTTATGAAACTTTTTTTACATTGAACCTAAAATAATGATTTTTTAAAATTATGGACAAAATAATACAATCTGTACTATCAATTATCATACAACTGCTAAAGCTGAACTTTCTAATTATTGAGAGGATCATAACCATATATAAGTTACGCAATAAAGATAAAAAAATATGTTGAACTTTTTTTTTCTTATTTTTTTATTATCAATGGGTTTACGTTTGGCCTCAGCCTCGCCTGATGGTAAGCGATGACGAGGCCTATGATGGTACACGTTTACCCAAAAAATGCCTATTCACTCTGGCCTTGAATACACCGAGGTTATAAGCCTCTGGAAATACAGAAGCAGGAAGAGCGTTCCACTCCCGAACTGTGCGAACCAAAAAAGACGCAGCGAACCGCTTAGTGCGAATTGCCGGAAAGTCAACCACATGGGGGTGAAAGCACTCAAGTCGTCTTGTGGTCCTGTGGTTAAATGTGGTACTCATATGAAGATTAACAATTACAACATTTTTTTTATCCATGTGGTGAGATTTTCTAAGGCAACAAAAGGAGAATATTCAACGTGATGGAAATTTATAATTTTCACTTCCTTAATAGATACTTAGTTACCTAGCCCTCCCCGCGACACTTTCAACCGAAGTTCGTGTCTCGCTCGGGGACGCCCCATCTGTGCTCGCCATTAGCCCAATGAAGCTGTGAAGGCCATGGGCCGCTAACAGCAACAGTCAGTTAATCATAACTACATTTTTTTCATTTTCTATTAATGGTAGAAAACGTACCCTCACGTTTTTATTAAAAGGAGGTAAGGACAAGATTTTCACCTTATATATTAACGTCAACACAACTAACTTAAGTACTAGTGATATAATTTATTAAAAGTTTCATGAAGGCACTAATATTTTGCCACTATTTTTTTTATATTTGTCATCTTGTCTTAACATTAACTTTACTTAAAAAAACATCAAAAAAATTGCCACTATCGATATCGGCAGCACATTCGCATCACTATCACACAGTTGGTGCTATGCCAAGTAACAAGTGTAATCTATGTCACACTAGTGACTGACGGATGAAATAGTGTTGTGGTGAGGTTACGTAATGTGCTGTGATATTTGAAGACCGCTAGTACAGTGGTAACACGAAACGCGAGGAAATCTAGATAGTCTATATAAGAGGTAACCATTCGAATATATTCCAAGGATTTACGTAACGGCTATTGTTAAGTATGTACGAAAATCAGTTACGTCAATTCGTCACTGATATTTCATTCTATACATAAAAAAAAAAATTAATATCCACAGACATTGATTCATTTATAAAAAAAAAACAAGATACTGAATAGCAAACCGTGACCCCTTTGCGAGTTGTTGGTCAACAGGCCAACACACTGAAACGCTTATTTTTTTAAAAATCCAAATTTATTGATCTTTACTTTGATATTTTAAATGGTTTTTATTGTATTTTGTGTATTTTTTGACGTTCATAAGTGCTTCTTAGAAGACTAATTTCAATAAATGGATTTTAACTTTGATTTTTACGTGTAGCCCATAGGATTTACGACTGGCTATGGATATTTCTTTGGTACGTAACAAAACATGGTTTGTTACGTACCAAAGAAAAACATTTAATTAAAAGTTTGCGTCGCAACTTAAACACGTAAATTACGCTTGTAATTTTCTAATAAAGATAACGTTGTTAATGGATGGCTGGGAAGACTGCATAAATAGCTGGTAACTTTCTTAATAATAAACAGGTTGATTTGTGGTGACTTCGCCCTACACTACATGTCAAGAATCGTGGGTTTGATTCTCATTAATAATGAATACTTCCTTAGTCTCCTGCCACAGTTATTAAAAACTTCTACACCTAAAAACTGATATGGACCGTAAAATAAAATGAATAAAATACTCGTATATAATGAGCAAATTATTTATCTCACTCTGTTTAACTTATAACTGCTGGAAAAGAATAAACAAAATATTTACTGACATTCACACAGCGCCATCTAGCCCCAAACTAATAAACATATTTCCAAACTTTTTTTGTAAATGCATACATATTATACATGGAAACACCGAAATGAATACATACAAGTTCTTACGTCAGGAAAAGATTGTATGAAACTCTGGGACGCGTGTGACACGTATGCGGTCAACACCCGCGTGCGGGTGCTAACTCGCATATTAATAATGAATATGCACTGACATTCACACAGCGCCATCTAGCCCCATTAAGCGTGAAGCCTGTATTATGAGTACTAAACAACAGATAAACATACTTATATACATTTTTTTGTATAAACATATAAATTATACATAGAAAACACCCAGACCATTACTAACAGACATGTTCATGCACAAAATGTTTGTACTGCCCGGGGATCGTACCCGGAACCCTTGGAATTGCAGTCGACGTCTCAACTGCAACACCAAATGGGTCGCATGTCTGGAAAAAGGATCCTATTTTATGCACTATGGTTCACATGATTGCTTTTAATCTCAAATTTATTGGGGTTATGAAATAAATACTAAATCGATACGAAATTACTCAAACTGCCGAGTCCACCATGGACCTCTTTATTTATTTAACGCGGCATCATTACTGTAGAATCGATAATGGTGTCCAAGTCTGTCCACGAAGATAGATGTAAACAATGTTTTTTCATTAAAACAAGTTGGCCCTCGCGGTATTCCCTGAGGTGTTCCCCGCAGTATAAGATATTATCAAACATATTTAGTGAAATGTTCACTACATGGGATAATAATATGTCATATTCATGTAACGAAAACATAACGGGCAACGATGATTAAATAAATTTAAATACTTATATTTATTCAACCTATCGCATTGCTAGACATTGGTCTCCCCCCATTTTGCGCCAGATATCCCGGTCTTTCGCTCATCCAGCCTCCACCAGCGACCTTTCATAAGTCGTCGGTCCATCGGGCCGGAGGGCGTCCTAAGCTACGCTTGCTGATACGCGGTCTCCACTTCAGAATTCGTCTGCTCAACGCCTATCGGTTCTGTGACATACGTTACCAGCCCACTGCCACTTCAACCTGCTGATCCGACGGGCTATGTCGGTAACTTCAGTTCTCTTACGGATTAAATCATTTCTGATCTTATCCCTAAGAGAGACCCGAGCATAGCTCGCTCCATTGCGCGTTGAGTGACTTTGAACTTGTGAACCAATACCGCAGTCAGTGTCCATGTCTCAGCTGCGTATGTTCACACGGGTAGGATGCATTGTTCAAAGACTTTTGTCCTTAAACATTGCGGAATCGTTGACATAAGGACATGACGTAACTTGCCGAATGCCGCCCGGCTCAACTGAATCCTCCTACTAGCCTAACTCTCGAAATTATGCCGGCCAAGTTGGACGGTTTGGTCCAGATAGATATATTCCTGCACAACCAAAGGACGTCATCGACGCAAATCGGTTGTGGCATGACATGGTCATTGAACATGATTTTCGTCTTATCCAAATTCATGCCAAGCCCAACTCGTCGAGAAGATTCATTTACCAGTCCAGGGTCTTTAAGACATCCTCCAATGCGTTTGTGAACAATTTCGGGGATATAACATCCCCCTATCTCACACCTCGACGCAATTGGATGGGTCTTGTCCGCTAGTCATGAATCTGAACGGTCATCGTCGCTGCGTTGGAGAGACACTTCATACTTATATGCAGTTCTGTCTTTTGCCATTTCAGCCTTCAATTAAGGCAACACTACATTGATGTTCTAATAGATTTAAGATTATAATAGGGATGATGACAATTTTTTTTCTGTTATTATATCAATGGACCGCATAATAATAGAAACGTTGGTAAAAAAATTACTCCGTTAACATTAAAACTCACAGAGATTTTCCAATTCTAAAAACACATTAATGGACTTTCCCAAAAACGCTTCATACAAATGGCTACCTAGTTATGACGTCACGCATCAGTAATTTGTACGCATAGTTTGTGAATTTTGTACTACAACTATATTAAATGTTGCGTTTACTAAAACGGTTTCATAGCAAAAGTTGCTTTAAATTGTATGTGTTATCCTTGTTAACAAATTTTGACAATTAATGTATTTAAAAATGGACTTGCCCATCTAACTTTGAAGACTAATAAAATTCATAAAACATGAGTTTTCGAGCTGAAAGTAAGCACATCGTTATATTTAACCCAGATTTGTAATAAAATGAAATAGTTCTCACGATTTCAGGACCCAGTCATCATGCCTATTGTATGGTATAGGTTGGTTGACTGTATTAATTAAATAAAAAGTGGGTCGATATATTATCTATTACAGTTAGTAACATGAATAACTCAACCCATTAACCCAAAATTGAACTTTCAGCATTAACTGGCAACACTGGAAAGTTACATACTTCGAACTTGGATACACACTTACATAGACCACTCAAACAACTGCTAAGTTAGGTTGTTAACTTAAATTTACCAAGACCAGGCGAAGCGAACTATGAGTCGGCAATGAATTTTTAAAGTGCAAAGCGACGATGTTTGGAATTCCCGGAGAAATTGCTAGATTCTGGTCTCGTGTGTTTGTTTTATAGGAGTTAAATAGAGTGTTGATGGCTCATTAGTGTAGACTGTCACCTTCCAATCTAGACGGTGCAGGCTCGAATCCCGTCACGTAACATTGTCTTGTCAAATTTTCGAAATTACATGTACGTTATCCAACGCACTTACGGTGAAGAATCACATCGTGAGGAAACCTGCGCACGCCTACGAAGATATTAAAAGGTTCTGCGTGAAGTCGGCCAATCCGCACTGGGCTCGCGTGCACGACTAAGGCCTATACACCCTTGACGGGTAGGCTCGTGCCCCTTGGTGGGGACGTTTAATGATGATGATGACATTCAGTTTAAATCCCAAACCCATCTTTAACAGTCTATGTATAACGACTTCGCATAGCTATGGGGAGATTATGCCGTAAACCACCACACTCACATGCGAATTGGTGAGTGCCAACGTATGCTATACTACAAATGGTGGTCGCAGTAGTCCACTCGATGGGACTGCTAAAATTTTATTTTCGTACTTACAAAATATTGCAAAATAGTGTCCAAAATCCGCCATTATGAATTTTTCAAATGACATATAGACAAATCTAACGACATCACATAAGTTAAAATCCATCAATCCGTAAACGCTGCAGCAGGGAACAGAAATCTACACTCATACATACATACAAACATACATACGTTTGAAAAACATAACCCTCCTGTAGCAGTCGGGTAAAAGAGAGTACCTACAAAGTTATTTCTTATTGGCTGTAAGCAATTTGCTTTCACAATACGAAGTTGGTGCGAGTAATTGACAAATACTGCCCTTGAGAACTTGGCGTGAAACGAGACTTTGGATTAATTCTGTTTGTTCAAGACCCTTGGAGGTCAAACAGTATGGAATGTTACGATTTGTTTTATTTATTACTAGCTGTTTTCCCCGGTATTACCCGCGTTATATGATTATATTCTATCGCAGGATTTACAAATCGGTAAAAGATCCCTAAGCTCGTGAGTTGAAATGAAACTCCAAACTCGAACGGAGGCAAATATTTATTGGATATCATTGACCCTAGGTCAATCCAGAATACGCAATATAAGCGTGATGTACATAACTGTCAACGCTGCATCTATATACATCTTTAAGTAAATAAAGATTTGTTTACAAAGCAGTCTTCGAATACATTTGACAGTTGAATTATGATACAAAGTTACTTACTAATATTAACTAGTTTACTTGATTTCCCATTTTATTATTTATTAACATTATAGGGCATTTTAAGGCTTAACACAGTAAAACATAACCTAAAAGCATTGCTTTATTTTTATAAAATAAAAAGTATTTTCGAAAATAAAAGTAACCGATGTTTTTCCATATTACATCAGTTTCTGCCAAAAAAATACCCGTCCAAATTGGTCACCGTTTTAGAGATTACCCGGAACAAACAGACAGATTTTTTAAAAATAGTTTTATTTGGCATATACCTACCGTATATTTATTCATAAAAATGAAGAAAAATTCATTACAAACATACACTCAAACTTTTTATTTATATGTAAAGAGCTGAGTCTGTAGTGTAGGTATGGAAATACCCTAAGCAACTCTATTAGACTTAGCAATCTGCCAGTGAAAGTATCATCCAAAGCGATTCACACACAAGCAATTATTTGAAAAATAAATATGTTATTTATTATTTGTGCGTATATTACGTTTCTACGTAATAATTTCGTGCCCCAGCGGGATCTGATTGCTTTTCATCTTTAAAAGAAGTTGGTTTTAATGAAAGATATATATTTGTACACCAAAAAAGGCTGTTTTTTTGTTTAAAAAGGCTGTTGATTATTATTGGGTGCTTCATTCTCAACAGGAAAAGGCAATAAAGCACTTTTTATGTCAAGTATCTTTATTAATGGTCAAGCGTGATACGCCAAGCGAACTGATCGACATATTATCAAAAATCATTATTTTTATATTTAGTCCCTCGATGACAATGGCCGTCCATTTTAAATTAAGTCATTTCGAGTCACTCCAGTCTTCGGAAGTGAGCATGGAGTAACTCGAGCATGCATTGGACTTCATTCCATTGTAGGACCGCAGTCGTTGAAACCTACCAATCTGACCTGGGCCCGCGTGGTTGATTACAGAATATATACCCCATAACCAAATTTTATGGGTAGTCCTGTCCTTGCAGTGCGCCATTGTATGGTGATGATGAATATAATTCGGTATTCTCCACCATTCGCAATAAAATACCAAACCTTATTTTCATAAAAGTGCACTTTATTTTACATGTCGATTCATTGATCACTTTTGTTTATTTGCAATATTGTATTTTTAAATACACTGAAACCAATAAATATTAGGTCAATTGATGTTAGTGTGCAAAGACGTCACGTTTCAATAATCTCATACAAAATATATGGAAACGTTCCTTTTTGACAGTTCATAAAAAGTGCGTCAACGATTAGTGGTGTCAAATACTCAATTGTACTTGATTTACTGGTCAGTCAGATTAAATTATTTATCCGGGTATCAGCCCACCTGGCGAAATGATTAATGGCACTCCAATCTTCTTATCAATAAGTACTTGCCCGTTTCAGTTTCACAACCTCCCCGCCTTGTTTATGAATCATTTTTATATGCAAGTCAGTGTAGCAATGGTTACATCAGCTCTGTAACAAGGTAACGACTTGGTGCCTTTGAATTTATAATCAATTTACTTTTAGCGCGGACAAATTTTGAGATGCAAGAACATTTTGTCGCGGTATCTAAATAATGTCATTCGTAAGAGAACTTTTTCGATTCCGCAATGCTTAAAGACGTAAGTATTTGACGACCCATTTGGTGTCGCGGTTGAGAGGTCGACTGCAACACCAAGGGTTCCGGGTTCGATCCCCGGGCAGGCCAAACATTTGTGTGCATGAATATGTCTGTTTGTAATAGTCTGGGTGTTTTCTATGTATAATATGTATGTATTTACAAAAAAATGTATATAAGTATATTTATCCGTTGTTTAGTACCCATAATACAAGCTTCACGCTTCACTTGGGGCTAGATGGCGCTGTGTGAATGTCAGTGAATATTTATTTATTTTTATTAATTTGGGCAATGCGTCCTACGTGTGCTTACAACGCAGCTAAGACATGGATACTAACTGCGGGATTGGTACACAAGTTTTCAGTTAGCAAGTTAAAGTGGGCCGGCCACTTAGTTGCAGAACCGATGGCCGTTGGAGCAGACGAATTCTGGAGTGGAGACCACGACTTGGCAAGATTTGCGTAGCACGCCCTCTGGCCCGATGGACCGACGACTTGCGAAAGGTCTGGGGGCTGGATGAGAATAGCGGAGGACTGGGAGATACTAAGTAAACCTTACGAGTAATGCCGTCATCGCCATCCAGTCTTCCTCTGCACATTGAATTATTATACAGGTATTACCTGAAACAAAATAACAATTGATGTTATGCACCAGTACTTATTACACATTCAGAAATATATTTTATGAAATTCGGTGGCTCTTTGGTGCGGACTGTTACCTTCCGATCGAGAGGACGCAGGTTCAATCCCACCATTTACCAATATAATTAAATGTTTCCCACTCATTCCCCCATTTTCCTCTACAGATTTGAAATCATAGGCGATCTGCTGTCATCAACAGCACTCAATTTGACACAAATTTAAATTGTTCATTGTTTTTGAAATGAAATGAAAGTGTTTGCGATTAGTGTCACCCACTTTGCATACCTTACTTTTAATCTCTGTGCACGTCACTATCATCATATTATTATAATAAAAGCCACAATAAATATGCCTTATCCAACACCCTTTTATTTAGCCACGTAATTACATCGCAGTTTCAAAATTTTCCTCGAGACGAATGAAAATATTCCACGATTACGGCATTCAGCTGATTGGGACTTGTTCACTTGGAGTTAATTGTTTTTAATTTGTTCCTCTGCTTAGTTTCAACCGTTTAAAGGTACGTTCCAAATGGTCCACTGGTATTGAACGGCTTAGTTTACAGCTCTGTTGAAGTATTTTCGAGCAGGTTAGGCTGTTTAAGCCCTCAATGTCATTGTAGTTGTGACAAATGTTCAAGGGCCTTTGGCACGAAAGCCGGCTCGACCGGAATGTTATTTTTTTGATAAATCCAGGATTATTGACTTCAGATCAAAAACTATATATTCGCATCACCTCAACGACGGTAACGAAACGGCCAAGCTATACATATTTACTAGTGCTGGTGCGGCGTATAGCGTCACAGCAGCTAATACTGAGGCAGGACCTTTTGGCCGTATATGTTTTTATTATTTGTGTTATTTTTATATTACTCATAACGTTTTCTGTTTTCATTCATTTGTGTTATCGTGCAATTTTAATTAATGTTATGTATTTGTGCGTATTCTTGTGTACAGTCAATAAATGTTTTTTCTTTCTTTCTTAGTATGTAGAATTTAACACCAGCGAACCTAGAAGACTCTTAATTCAAGATATTAATCAAACTGAACTATTCAACTTTGTCAAACTGAAAAGAAAAATACTTCGCGCACTTAGAAACGTTGCTTGAAGAGCAAGTTCTAAGGATTAATTTAAAACTTGTAACCGGCTGGATCTTAAAAACGTTTAACTTACTCTTTAATAGATAAGCTTTTCGAGAAATTGAAAGCCTTAGTTAATTAAGTAAAAGATAAAAAAGAACTCGGATGTAACTTATATAACCTTAAGATTAGTACATACACTTGTGTGCATTAACATGTATGTATATATTGGTATGTTTGTGTATATAAATTATAATAATAAATATAAAATTAAATATCCATTGATAATCACACATCACCATCTAAACTTAAACAGTTACAATATATATTGGTACTTATTTATTTATACTTAAATGGGGGAGACCTATGTCCAGCAGTGGACTGCGATAGGTTGTATATAACATATTTCTACTTATTCATATTTTACATAGAAAACACCCAGACCAATACAAACAGACATGTTTATGCACACAAATGTTTGTACTGCCCGAGAATCGAACTCGGAATAATAGCCGGTATAATAGCCGACGTCACAACTATTACACTTCCCGGGTCGTCAAATTAATGAAAAAATAAATGAATTAGCCGCCATATTACTGTTTTAATTTTGTATTATATAGATTTCCAACACCGCCAGGGTATAAACACAAGATCATCATCATCAGCTCATTAAACGTCCCCACCGAGGGGCACGAGCCTACCCGTATAGGGTGATTAGGCCATAGTCGTCCACGCGGGCCCATTGCGGATTGGACGACTTCACACACAACCTTCGAATCTCTTCGCAGGCGTGCATGAAGGTTTCCTCACGATGTTTTCCTTCACCGTAAGAGCGTCGGATAACGTACATATATTTTCGGAAATTCGAAAACACATTGGTACGTGTCGGGATTTGAACCTCAGCCCTGCCACCGACGCTCTCACACAAGATATATACTATTAATTAATAACCAAGTGAACCAATTAGCAACTCACATATCTAATTGCTAACTAACTTCAGACACTAATAACCAGCTCCTGCCTAACGATCTAGCCGCTAAGCCAATTCTACACAACTTGGTAGTTCAAATTTATAATTAGCGTCCATAAATAATCATTTCCACACAAAATGGGTCTAGAAGAGTCATCCGTCACAGTCATGTGAATTTACAGCCGGCCAACGTGTCTAGCACTAAATCTAGACTGAAATAAACTAGATTTATCATTTCCTGGGCGCAAATTGGTCATGTCTTCATGTCCTGATGTATACTGTATTGTGGGTTTTATTATTGGATTCTAAATATTGGAGAAATAGCATCTCAACAATACACAGGTTTGCCGTTTCAAAAATTGGACTGATTTCTTGGATTTAGTATTAAAAATTTAGATTAATTTATTCATTGATTTAAATTTAGCACGCAGATAGATTACAATCATTTTAATTTCAAAAGAAATAACAAAATACACAACATAATTTTGACAATGATGTGGCATTTACCAAATCTATACTAATATATAAAGCTGAAGAGTTGTTTGTTTGAACGCGCTAATCTCAGGAACTACTGGTTCGATTTGAAAAATTCTTTCAGTGTTAGATAGCTTATTTATCGAGGAAGGCTATAGGCTATATATCATCACGCTACGAGTAATAGAAGCGGAGCAGCAATGAAGAATGTTTTAAAAATCGGGGGTAATTTTTCATACTTGGAGCTTCCGCTGCGTACGCTGAGTAAACGGTTAAAGTTACACAAAAGTCATGTATGAGAGTATTGTTCTCCTTTTAAAGGTCTACAAAAAAGTCCGCGACAGCATATGTCTATCTTTTAAGGTAAGCTCACTATAACATATTTTTTGCTAATAAAAATTCTGAAATTGACCCCGAAACCTTTAAAGTTGGAGGGAGGGGAAATCCTATGTATAGTGATAAATGAAAGTACCGTGTTATCCCGAATTTAATGCGAGCGAAGCCGCGGGCAATAGCTAGTTACCAATAAATACTAAATTTGAACTACAATATTTTATCTGATAGAATTTGATTATATTATTGTTTGATTGATTTTATAATTGGAATTATATCTGAATTTATATATTTTTATTTGGCTAAGTGTACTCGACGGTCAGAACGCTCACCTGATGGTAAGTGAAGCGAAATTATATGCACATTAAGGAATTGTTATGACTTTCCGGGTTTATTTGTTATCTTTTTAATTAGTATTTTAATGATTTCTAATATAGCGATTCTCTACTAGGAGGTCACTCAATACTATCCACTCAATAAACCGCAAAAAAATCAAAATATATTATGTATTCAAATAAACCTGTTACAGATGCTTTTGAATCGTCAAATTAATATTATTATATCTTTATGACTCTACCATCGGTTCGGAATAAGAAGGATCTTCGAGAAGCGCCGGCGAGAAACTCGATAGTCACTCTTTTAAACTTTCTATATCATTGATTATCAATTCTATTTTTTGTTTAAAATATATTGGACGCGTTGATCTCCACGCCTGCACTGCATTTGCTTTTTTGTCATCTATTTAAATATATTATACTTAATTATACTTTTATAGATCATTATATTTTTAATAATACCTAATATGAAAAGTATGAATATAATTTGCTTTATATAATTATTTTAATAACAAATAATATGATTCTGTGCAAAAGACAAATTGTTTGAAAAGAGTAACTACTGAGTTTCTTGCTGGATTCTTCTTAGTGAAAACTACCAAACTAGTGGTAGCTTCATTTGACATTCATATGTGTTCTGTAAGGATCTAAACTGAATAAACACTTATCATTTTCATTGGAAAATTGCATTTTTTGTGAGGTCGCGTTAAATAGTGGAAGAGCAAGCTTATTAATTTTACAATATTCGGGTGCACTGTTACGCGGTGCAATAACATCGCGGCGCAGATTGCAAAAGGGGTTGAAACTAGTGATGCCAGGTCCGATTTGTTTTAAATCGGGACACGAGGCCAAAAATCGGGACAGGTAAAAATAAAAAATCTGATGTGACGCTGATGACGTGCTATTTTGAATTGAACAGTGATGTAATTAGTAGAGAGAGCGTCGGTGGCTGAATGGTGTGTACTGTTGCCCTCCTACGGGGGGCTGAGGTTCGATTCCATGTACCAATTTTCGAAAATATATATACGTTATCCGATGATCTTACGGTGAAGAAACCTGCGCACGCCTGCGAAGAGATTCAAAGGTTGTGCGTGAAGTCCTCCAACCGCACTGGGCCCGCGTGGACGACTAGGCCTAATCACCCTATATGGGTAGGCATATAAATGTAATTAGCAGAAGTTACGTAGCGTTATATTTTTTTAAATGAAACAGGAAGATAATCACTTCCTTAATTAATCGGGACATTTAGTGTCCCGATTGGGACGCATCATTTGTCCCCTGAAAATCGGGACGGTCCGCGCAAATCGTGACACCTGGCAATACTAGCTGAAACAACCCGCTGTCGCATCGTCCCTAATTGCTACCTTTTATTGTTTAATCTCAACCCACGGCTGTGGTATTAAGAATATTAACAAGTTAACTGAGCCTCAGTTCCATTTAGTTGACATAATAACATTTTTCAATCCAACAGTAAATTTGGTATTCCGGTACAACTATAATGTTTATGGTAATTATATCATCTATTTCTATTTAACCTATAGCAGTCCACCGCTGGACAAAGGACTCCCCCATTTTGCGCCAGATATCCCGGTCCTCCGCTTTTCTCATCCCGCCTCTACCAGCGACCTTCCGCAAGTCGTCAGTCCATCGAGTAGGCGTCCTACGCTACGCTTGCCGAGACGCGGTCTCCACTCCAGAACTCGTCTGCTCCAACGGTCATCGGTTCTGCGACATACGTGACCAAACCACTGCCACTATCATCATTAGCTCATTATACGTCCCCACCGAGGAGCACGAGCCTACCCGTTTAGGGTGTGCCTTGGTTGTCCACGCGAGCCCAGTGCGCATTGGTCAACTTGACGCGCAACCTTTGAATTTCTTCGTGATAGAATATATATAATATATATATACTAATAGACGAAGAATTTAAAGGTTGCGTATATATATATAATAATATTAATTATATATTATAATATATATATATTATATATATTATATATACAACGTCTACAATGGTCGGCTTTCCCTCAATGACCATAGTATCCTACTTGATACCGCTATATGTTAGAATTTTCTGTGTTGTGTACCATTCATGTTATTGTGAGCAATAAAGTGTTAATCTATCTACTAAGTAGTAACTTTTATATATATATAATAATATATATATATATATATATATTATATAGTATATATATATATATATATATATATATATATATATATATATATATATATATATATATATAACGTCTACAATGGTCGGCTTTCCTCAATGACCATAGTATCCTACTTGATACCGCTATATGTTAGAATTTTCTGTGTTTGTGTACCATTCATGTTATTGTGAGCAATAAAGTGTTAATCTATCTATCTAAGTAGTAACTTTTTCAAAATATTGGTGATAATGTATTCTAGATAATGATTAAAATTTATTCCTTCTTGTAAAAATATTAAAAAACACAGATCATATACTGACATCCCTCAAATTCTCTCTCTGTATAATAATGAACTTCGTTTATTCGAAAGTATTTTATTTAAAATACAACAACAGAATATTAAGTACATTATTCAGATCAAATATATAAAACGTATCCTTTTGTTTGTATATTCCAAACACAGTCTGAACACAGTATTTTTCAAAATGTAGGTTACGTAGGTAACTAATACATGTTTCAAAATTGAACTAGACTTTTTAAGAGCATTAAATATAAACATCCACTGACTGTGCCCGCGTGGACGACTTAGGCCTATACACTCAATACGGGTAGGCTCGTGCCCCTGGGTGGAGATTGTTAATGAGCTGATGATGAAGATCCACTGACATCAATAAGAATGACAGTTTAGTGCATTTGAATTGCAATCTCCTTGACTGAAATTGATACAGCGCCATCTAGCCCCAAACTACGCATTAGCCTGTAATATGGTTGTTAAGTGTGTATGATTTTTTGTAATTAAATAATTATTATACGTAGAAACGCCCAGACCAATACAAACAGACATTGTTCATGCACAATGTTTGTACTGTCCGAGGATCGAACCCGGAACCCTTGGTGTAGTCCTCGACAACACAACCGCTACACCAAATGGGTTGTCAATCATAGTCATACGGTGTAATGGTTGAGAAGTCGGCAAAAAATGTATATAAGTATGTTTATCCGTTGTTTAGTACCCATAATACAGGCTTTACACTTAACTTGGGGCTAGATGTCGCTGTGTGAATGTCAGTGGATATTTATTTATATTCGTATGGTTCGACAAGTTATATATTAAAAGTACCAAATCAAAGTCCCTCGCTATATACGAGTAAATCTCAGGGCACATATACACAAGTCCCATAAATCCACCCTTATATTTAATTCAACAGTACAATAAAAAGATATACGAAAGGTGCAAGGGTTAATTCCACCCAGAAGGCCCCAATGTCCAATTAGTACGAATCACAAATGTAGTCGCTCTCCCTTCATGAAATTTTTTGACATCTGAATTTTAGCAGCGAACGTTGAAAGTTGGAAAAGTTTGTAAATGAATCATGAAAGTTATGAACTGAATAAACATTATTTGTTTCGTTATGACAAAATCATAACATAATAATGTTTATTGACATAAAATAAATACAAAACTGGTGAAAAAAAAAATCTGAACTAAACCATTACATCAAATGGGTCATCGAATAAACAATACAAGTATGTTGTTTATTCGCTGTTTAGTGTCTATAATAAAACTACTACCAACTGTTATGAATTTCCTTCAATACTTCAGCTATCGTGGTCCGGTGTATCACTCACCACCAGGTCAGCAAACTGACAGTACCATTCACTTCTCTCTTCAACCTATCGCATACTACTACTGGACATAGGTCTCCCCCATTTAGTGCCAGATATCCCGGTCCTCCAAGACGGCATTCTACGCTGCGCTTGCCAAGACGCGGTCTCCACTCAGAACTCATTTGCTCCAACGGCCATCGGTTCTGCGACATACGTGACCCACTGCCACTTCAACTTGCTGATCCGGCGGGTTAATCGGTAACTTTAGTTCTCTTTCGGATTAAATCATTTCTGATCTTATCCCTAAGAGAGACTCCAAGCATAGCTCGCTCCATTGCGCGTTGAGTGACTTTGAACTTGTGAACCAATCCCGCAGTAAGGTATGATCCATTTACTCATCCCATGTAGTATTTCAAGTGGTCACATCCCCGATATGTAACAACCCTAAATCGATGTAAAACCCTAAAGAGAAACGGCAATGTGTTCATAAAGGCTCAGCATTTACTAGTCCGTGGGCAAGCCAAGTATTATTTGTGGCCCTGTACTAAGTACTTACAGACAAAGTCGCCACAATGTTGTTTTAATTAAAAGTCTCATTTGCAAAGTGTTTTAATTTTCTGCCCTCATTTGCATGTTATTAATTAGTGAGTGGATTTTTTTGAATCCGTTGAATTTTGACATAACTCGGGAGTGTTTTTCAAATACAGAATTAGTGTTATTCTGGAATATTTAATAAAGATTTGTGTTGGTTGTTTCTACCATTCGTTGTTGGATAATTTAAACAGTTTATTTTATTTTAACGTTGACAAATGATAAATTCACATTCCGTTGTATTAAATGATTTGCAATTCACGTTACATGCTCGTACTACTACGAAGGCTTAATTACTGCTTTGTGATGGCCGAGAATTGATATATTTATCAAAACGTTTTTATCTGTATAAAATTAAAATCGTAACGCGAGAAAGGGAAATACCAATACACGTTGCTTTTATACACTATCCTTTCAATGGAGTGGCACCAGTATCTCAAAGAGAAATTTAGTTTCTTACAGTCTTCTCATTATAGTGGTCTGCGTTCATCTTAAAACTTAATCTTGCTTTTCCTTCTCATTCTTCCATTCATTTACCCAGTCTTTTGCTGTTCAATCCATTCGACTGTGGAACTCTCTGCCAATGTCCATTCGTCAGTCTCCTTCTCTAACTGTTTTCAAAAGTTGCGTAAAAGAATTTAACCTTTCAATTTAACATTTTTTTTTTTAATTTTTTTTTATGAAAGTATCATATTATATATATATATATGAGTATATATGTATTTTACATTTAAATATATTTTTTATGTTTATTTATTTTATATATGTATATATGTTAATGTGGAAATATATTTATGTATTTATAAGTTCAATTAAGCTGTTCTTACTTTGCACTGTCTTGCCTTTCATGTTGTTAATTTTCTATCTTTGTGAGGTTGTCTGGAAGAGATCGCCCAGCGATAAGGCCGCCTGAATTGCATTATTTCCCTTTATTTGTTGTTAAATATGTATCTTTTTTTTTTGGTGTGCAATAAAGAATCATATCTATATCAAATTAAGATAGGGTAGTATCAATATCAGATCATTATACATCCCCACCGAGGGGCACAAGCCTCACCGTAAAGGGTGTATACCTTTGTCGTCCACGCGGGCCCAGTGCGAATTGGCCAACTTTACGCACAACCTTTGAATTTCGTTCTAAGCGTGCGCAGGTTTTCTCACTATGTTTTCCTATACCTTGAGAACGTCTAATAAACGTACATATAATTTCCAAATTTGAAAATATATACGTGATAAGTACGTGGCGGGACTTGAAGCAGCACCCTCCAGATCGGAAGGTAAAAGTCCACACCAATCATCCATCGAATTCAATATAGGAGCGATATTATAATATCTTTATAGTGTATTAGAATCGAAGTTGAATATCTATCGCTAATATTCCATCCTTCAAGATTGCATAGCGAATCAAAATTCTACACGGACAGCTCATTCCGAACGTGCACTCAAGGTATGCGATAATTTTAATCAGTCCCTGCCGCAAAGATGGCGTCGCATAATTCCGTTTGGCATAATTTTGAAAGCTGTATGTTTAATCTTGTTTTCTTAATTTTATTTAAACAATTTTATGCTGACCGGTGAATAAAATGGCGCATCTTGATGTTTCGGTGGTTCTTTATTTTTTTAAAACTTTATTGTATAATTTAAATACTTACAAATACAAATTAAAGCCCTCTTCACCAGTAAAGCTTTGCGAAGCGTGCAGAAATAAATATAACTGGTGCGACGAAACAAAAGTAAACAAAAATTTTAGTTTTAATGAAATTAGATTTCACAGTATACGCAGTGTGATGGCTTTCTCGAAATTGTCACTAATTACGCTATTTTGTTGAAATACAATCTTCTTGCAGCTCGAAAGACTATGGAAAATCTATGCTGCGATACATTCGTCTTTAGTTGTAACTTTACTTACAAATTTCTGCGTTTTGTAAATACTAACCAAAATAAGGTACTT
>PQWD01013737.1:0-64435 GCA_019425675.1 Leucinodes orbonalis | reverse complement strand
TTTAGGAAAGAATACTCTTTCATCTTCTTAGGGTGTTAAGGCAAACACACATTCAAATTTAGCTGCCCAGAAATCAGCCACAGTGACTGTATTATCTGATGCTATTATTAGCTCCTCTGGCCTGTAGCTGGAAAAGCATGCCAGCCACAATTCAGAAGGGCCATTGTAAAAAAGAATACATTAATTTGATTTCATTATTTAAGGTTTCTCCATAACTATGCTATATTAGATGTGGAGAGATGTTATAGAATGATGATGATGATTTTGGTTACTATTTGTTCTTCATTAATCTCTAAAGTACTAATTTACGAAACTAGAAATTTGGATTATAATCTTAAATACCACAATGCTGAAAGTCATTGGAAAGGGCAGTCAGTCAAGCTGTGGATTAATATCCATAGTTTAATTTTAAAAATTTGTATAATCAATATTGCTGGCCTATAACTTATACTGATGTAATGTTAATTAAATTTATTTTCAGAATTCAAAATGAATTTAAAGCACTGATTCTTGGCATCTATTATAATTATATAATATGCATATATAATTTCATCAGCATCATAAGCTCTTAAAATGTCCCCATAAAGGACATAAGCATACCCATCTAGAATGTATAGGCCTATCTTGTCCATGCAGGCCTAGTGAGGATAGGCGGACTTCACTGGCAACATATGAATTTCTACACAGGCATGCGCAGGTTTCCTCCTGATGTTTTCCTTCACTGGAAGAGCTTTGTATAAATGTACATATAATTTCGATAATTTATAAAGGGATTTGTGTGAGCATGAATTGTTGCCTTCCACCACTTGAATCTAAATATATAATTTATTTATAATTATTCATTTATTTCAGCCAACATCAAATAGACCAATAATCTAATTACAATAAAAACTAATATTAAGACAAGATTACACAATGAAATTGTTTTAATATAATAATTAACAACATCAAAGATAATGCACAGTAAACATTTGCAATATGCTGTTAGGGCTGGCACTTGACAATGGAACCTTTGCCATGCCGGAAAGACCATCCACTAGCTTTTATTTTTATTGTTAATCAACCCATGCTACTTAACATATTTCTAGCAAATACCAAGCAGCTTATTTAGATTTAAATAAAATAAACATTACATACTTCAGCAGAAATGTGTTGTTTTTTTTTCTGTTTTAGGCTTGTATATGCACTTCAAACATTAAGTGCACTTTTAATAACAATGTTTCAAAGAATGAGCCAAGACTCAAATGCTAACATAAAGATTCTAGCAATAGGTGTTGATAACGCTGATATTAAAATGCAGAAATTATTTGAACACTGTGGAACTATACTATCAGGTATTTATTATTACTATTTTACATAAACTATCTAAGAAAGCAATGGTTAACACTATATGATATTAATAATAAGTTCATTTTGTTTGCACTTTAAATGTTACGAGGAGTAACATCTAATTTTATTATAAAATTGAGGGAGCAGAGACCAATTTAGTTCACTTAAACACATCTTCATAATTATAGCTAGTTGTTTAAATAATTTTATTAAAACAAGAAAAATTTTAAAATTAGTGTTCAATTCAATTAAGAGATTATTTATATTAATTGTGGATGTTTTTTTATATATATTTCTATCTTATTTAGGTGATGTGCCAGACAGTTTAAAGTCAATGGTCCTGAAATTGTTACTGATCATAGCAACTGGCACAGAAAATATTGATGAGAATCCACTGGTGGAATATTTAATGTTGCACACATTATTTGATCCATTAATACAGTTGCTTTGCACATCTACTGAAAGACAACAACATGGTGAGTTATGTTGATTTTATTTCATTTAGTAGCTATTCCCCGCAGTTTTAAGCACGCTATAAGCAGGAAAACATAACCTAAAATCGCGTTTAGATTATTACTTTACTTACAGAATTACTTTATTTTTCTAAATTAAAAGGTTTTCGAAAATAAATGTATCCTTAGTTTTTGTGAAAAAACTCCCGTCCAAATCGGTCCAGCCATTTCAGAGATTACCCAAAACAAACAAACAAACAGACAAAAAAATGTCTGACTATGTACCGTCATATGCATGAACTAAAAAACGGTTATTTTAATATTATGATAAGACACTCCAATTTTATTTATATGCATAGATTATGATTTGTAAACTTACTCCCTTTTTATACTTATAAAACTGAATATAACTTTTATGTGGAAATGTAGATGCTAACCTCTGGCTGTGTAGGGACATCAAGACATCATATTTGTTTAATCAATATTTATTATATGTTTTATATGTCTAATAATAAAATAACATCTAGTAATAAAATTATTTATAATAGGTATTCTATTACAGGTTATGATGTCGTAATTCTACTTATGTTTTTGGTCAACTACAAAAAACAAGAATCAGCAAATCCATATGTTGTGAAACTGTCAATTCTAGATGATGAACTGGCTCTCAATGGGTATATTAATGACTTTCATCTTATCACATATTTTATGTGCACTCAACACTTACACATAAAAGTGATCCAGGAGGCTTACCATCATCTCTTAAAACAGTATTACAATATTATTACTTCTCCTTTTCTGGTATAAAATCTATTTTAAGAGATGGCGGTTACCTCCCAGGAAAGATTTTTTTATTAGGTGGCATACTCAAGATCATATCATCATCAGCTCATTAAACGTCCCCACCGAGGGGCACGAGCCTACCATAAAGGTGTATAGGCCTTAGTCGTCCACGCGGGCCCAGTGCGGATTGCACAGCTTCACGCACACCCTTGGATCTCTTCGCAGGCGTGCACAGGTATCCACGATTTCCTTCACCGTAAGAGCGTCAGATTGCGTTCATATAATTTCGGAAATTCTAAAACACATTGGTACGTAGCGGGTTGCCTGCAACCTCCAGATCGGAAGGCAACAGTCATACTTATTCCGAACCGGTGAGATCATAAAAAAATATAAAATACAACAATTGACATTCATTTTTTTATTCTTCTTTCACACAATGAGCCACCGACGATCTATAGCCCATATATATACTCAAGATGCTTTATTCTAATATGTAAATATTTCAGATATGGTCAAGTGATAACAGCAACATTAAATGACTATGTGATATCAACATTTGGCGGAATGCAGGGCGGAGGGGGTGGCGGTGGGTGGTTATCCTCCCTCACTAGTATGGTTGGTGGAATATTTTTAACCAGTGATGAAACGCAACCAGTGGTCAGAGGTCAGAGGAATAGGTCAGTAAAGATTTTTTGTTAGTCTAGTTTTATACAGGGTGAAACATTGTTTTTTTTAAATAAGAATCTTATTTTAACATACATTAAAGTTTGTCCCCCAAATCAAAAAGAGGCAAATCTCGAATATATTCAAATCCTAAAAATGATGTGAAATCATATCGATGGACCTTTTCATAATGGAAACATTAGAGAAAAATACATTTATATATTAAAACTTACCACAAGATAGAGATATCGCAAGCTTAAAATCATATGATTTTGTCTACATAGATTACATAATCACTATCCATAGCCAGACATGGCATTGCTAAAATCCTCCATATATTAAATTCTTTATTTAAAAAGATGTATCTTCATGTGCGTCAGTTGATAGGCTAACACCATGTCGTTATAGTGTTGTAATGCCATAGATTTTTTGTGGGAATCTTGAATTTAAAAAAGATTATCTCAGTTGATATGCGAGTCAACACTATTGTTTTTTGTAGTGGTGGAGAGGAAGGTATGCTATTAGCGTTGTACGAAGCAGCGCATCTTAACCGTAATTTCATGACGACTTTGGCGCACTCTTCGTCAGCCGCGGCGTCTTCGGCCCCGCCCTCGCCGCCTGCTACGTTACCACCTCACCAGGTATATTTTTTATTTCAACAACTAAACGGGACGGTCAGTGGTATCTAGTGGTAAGAGATACCCCTGACCATGACATATGCAGTGTTCGAGTAAATCAATAACAGTAGCCAGTCATTACTTTCAACACACCCTGAGCATATCACCCAAGACAACAGATGTACGGTCTCTTCTACCCGGTAATTTTACTAGCTACAGTACCTCACCTCAAACACAGAAGGTGGTTTAATCACTCGATCGCCACAGCCCTTTCTTGCCGAAGCAAGGCCGTCCCCCACTTAGATGTTATTTTTTTTACCATAAAGGATATGGAAACTGCCTACTCATTAGACACCCGAGCAAGACATGCGTCGTCAAATTTTGAAAAAAGAGAATGATAAGAAATTCAAATAAAGGAGAATCGGTTTTTGAGTTACTCACTTTACGAAACACATAGTTGTTTGACGCTGGTTTTCTATGAGGCTGCATGAATCCGGTCGAGCCGATTCGTGCCGAAGCGTGGCTTTCCACTGTTATAAGAATGGTTTCCTTCACCCTCGCAACTTTAATTTTCCCTCTATTCTTTTAAGTCGGCAATTTGATGTATAATAAAGTTTTTTTAATGTTTGGACTATATTTTGTATTAATAGTAGTCATTTAGTGTGAACATTTGTTTCAGACTCCACCAAATATAGCCCAAATACAAGCTTTAGACAATGACCAACCAACAAATCTTTTAGTCACATTTTTCCAATATTGGTAAGTTTTTATATATTTTACATACAATACATGTAATACTGTAATTTGAGATTTTATGTTCGGCAATTAATTTTATTGTTTTTTTAGTTCCATAGTAATGGCGGATACAAGGTCAGAAGCCAGCATCAATAAATGTAGCTTGTGCTTCATAACACATGTATTGTGGAGGAACAATTTGCTAACTCTATAATGCATGATCAAAATCTTACTTTTAAGGTAAGAAAATGTTGTATTTCATAAGTTGAGTAAGTCATTACTATAAAAACTAAGGTCACCCAAATTTACCTGTACAATGCTAGTCGTACCATCTTCTTACTAACTATATAATAATTAAGAAACAAAAAGTGGCACTTTACATCCCGTTTTCTAATTCTCAGGTCCAGCTATACAGGTTGCCTATGCGACATAGAAAAATAGTTCCCGAAGAACCTCCATCACAGCCTTTGGCGTCTACATTAATTGGTATGTAAATGATAAAAAAACAAGCTATAATTATACTTGTTATTTCGTTTCACATTAACGTTACGTTAATGATAATATTTTCCAAAGTTAGTAATTTTATATAAATTTAATTTGGTTATTTTCTTATTAGGATTGTATTAAAGGAACTTTGATTCTTATAAATACTTAATAAGTTTTATAAACAAATGTATTGTAACATTTAAAATTTCATTGAAAAGAGTAACTATTGAGTTTCTTGCTGGATTCTTCTCAGTAGACAACAACGGTTACTATGCTGTGCGGTAAGGCGTGTACTCTGCTGTGGGACGTTAAAGGCTGATAATGATGAAATATTTATTCCCAATTCAATTTATTCCCCCAGACCTTCTAGTGGAGTTCATAATGTGTCACCTACTGAAGAAGTTCCCCGGTGAACTGTACCAGCTGTGCGTTGGTGTGTTGTTACGCCTATTGAGCTATCAGAAACGCTGTCGTGTGCGTTTGGCACGCGACTGGCGGCCTTTGTGGGCGGCGCTTATAGCGTTACTGAAGTTTCTCGTCACCAACGAAAGCACGCTGCTTAGGAGGCACAATATCTTCATTATGGCTCAGCAGGTGGGTTGTGAACTTAGATAACTAACAAGATGCACAATCACGAAGAAATATTAACCAAAAAATGTACGAGCCCCTTGACATATACGTTGACTTATTGTTATATTTATGACATACAATTATTCATAAAAATTTGACCTTAAGGCGTCATTTAAAGGGTACAAATCAAAAGCATACATACGCATAAGCAGCATACTACTACGTCACTTTAACATGTAGCCAGCGACGTGATTATGAAAGAAAATTTTGCCCAACTGACGCGATGAGCGAAATTTTGCCGCGGACACTTTTCGAGTGAGAGTGCATCTCACTCGGAAAGTGTCCGCGTTGGGTTACTTTGTTTATCTAAGGTTTTCAATAAATAATGTTTGTTTTTAAATTGAGTTATAACTTATACAATACTGAGCTGTAAGTATCACACATTGCCCTGGGAATTATTTCGTTTATTTACTGTCGGCCTGTTGTGTTGGTGTAACGGTTTTGATGACATGTTCTAGAGTCTGGGTTCCGGGTTCTGTCTTGCAGTACAAACATTTTAATAATAACTGATCCTAATACAAACAGCGCTATCTAGCCCCAACTAAAACAAAAAGTTTGTATTATGGGTACTGACAACAGCTAAACATACAAACATGTGTATGAACATGTCTATTTGTGTGAGTCTGGGCGTATCTAGTATAATGTAATATAGGTATTATAAATTTAATTACAAAATAAATTTAATATTCATGGGTTGCAAGCTCCTTAATAAAAATGATAGGTGGCTCTGTATCAATGTCAGTGCATATTCTTAGTGCTATTTTGCCACTAAAATTGCAGTAATTATTGAAATTTCTTTTGCAGGTTGTGAATATTTTTAATCTATTTATAACATTTGGTGACACGTTTTTGCCGACCCCGGCATCGTACGACCAGCTGTACTACGAGCTAATAAGGATGCACCACGTTTTTGACAACCTATTCTATATGGGTAAGAATAGCATTCTGATCTTAGAATCAAATAATTTTTGACAGATGAATTTTCACACAGAGTAACTTATACGTCAATCTCATTGGTGTGGACCGTCTACCTTCCGATCTAGAGGGCGCAGGTCCCAATCCCGCCACGTATATAGGTACGTGGCGGATTAGGACCTGCGCCGTATTTTCTATCCGACGCTCTTACGGTGAAGGAAATCATTGTGAGGAAACCTGCGCACGCCTGCGAAGATATTCAAAAGTTGTGTGTGAATTCGGCCAATCCGCACTGGGCCCGCGTGGACGACTAAGGCCTATACACCCAATACGGATAGGCTGGTACCCCTCGGTGGGGACGTATAATGAGCTGATGATGTTGACACGTTAAATCTCCCCATGGCTATGCTGTGCGGTAGGCCTATACCCAATATTGGAAGTTTAAGTTGTACAATGATGATGATACGTTAAATGTATTCATTTAAACTCTTATGTTACGCAGCGCTCCGTTATTCGACTGGTGATGGCGAATTCAAAGCGAAGCATTGAGGCTAACAAATGCCTGGTGAACGTTCGCGCTATTCATACAACACTTCTCACCCAAGATTGAGGTTGGCGCTGCGTCGCAAAATCTATCACGCCCACTGAGGATCAGTGAGTATTTTATGAAATTATGAAAGCGATATAGGATTATTTGCAGTTAGTTATAAAAATAAATCCATTGATGCACATGATAAACAACTTAAGGGTCTGCTTTGCCCACAGTGAACTGTTTAAGAAGTTGATTTAATTAATTACCTTTCACCACAGGTCATCAATGCGTACTGCAAAATTTCATCCATAGGTGACGTTTCCCATATTCGGACTAAAGCGTTTCGCGTTACTTTTCATATCTTTACTGCAAAATTATGGAATGACCTGCCTCCGTCTTGTGTTTCGGCCACATACAACCATGTGGCATTAAAAAACGATGTAATAGACTTCCATCTTAGGCACGTCTCTTCCACTAGGATAGTCTGTGATCAAGAACAAGCCCATCAAAAATTTAAAAAAAACCTAATATAAACATTATAGACAATTTTAATATAATAGGATTCCATTCTATTCTACCAAAATTTTGTCATAGGTACCAATTCACATACAATACTCATACCTACATACAATTTTACCTCTGCTTGAGATGATTTTTGTTTGCAAATCGAAGGATACTTTTTTAGCGTATAGGTTTTTCTTCTTAAGTATCACAAATACATGTTTCACCGATAAGAAGATAACCTACATTGCTTATCAGTTCAATACCTAACGCAAGTAATAGTAGCCAAATGTCTCAGCAAACTTGTACGTTATTAAAATATTTTAATGCTAAAATAATATAATAGTACTACGTACTAAACTAAATGTGTATTTATCTTCAAATAATAAATGTACAAGTTTTATTTAGATTATAAAAATTTGAATATTTACTTACATTATCTAATATTTTACCTATCGAGTGTGGACATTATACTAGTTGTAGTATAATGTCTACACTCGATAGACTGGAGATTTTTTGTCCCTGATCTACACACATCACCCCAATTTCACAAACCCATTCCTTGGTGGTGGTTGACAATAATCTGAAGTCACACACGGCAAAAATATACAGTTTAAATCGCGCAATAAATAAAAATATTATTTATGGTCCCGAGATTCGTCACATTGCATTGATTCTATTTTAATTGACGACGCATTTGGTGTAATGTTTGAGATGTCGCTCTTACACCAAGGGGTTCGATCCCGGGCAGTACAAACATTTGTGTGCATGGACACATCTGTTTGTATTGGTCTGGGTGTTTTCTATATTATATTATGTATGTATTTACAAAAAAATAAGTATTTTTATCCGTTGTTTAGTACCATATTACAGGCTAAATGGTTTGGGACTAGATGGCGCTGTGTATGTCAGTAGATATTTATTTATTATTTGGAAAACGTAGCGTAGGACGCCCTCCGGCCGATGGACCGACGACTTGCGAAAGGTCGTTGGTGGAGGCTAGACGAGGAAAGCGAAAACCGGTAAATCTGGCGCAAAATGGGGGACCTATATAAATAAATAAAAACGCAGTGGTCTGCGTAAGTTTGAGATTTATTTTTTTAAATTGATTCATGTTCGAACGTGTCTCATACAGATACTAGAGGTAGTGCGCAAGAACTACGACAGTCTGATACTGAAGCTGCAAGAGGGTCTGGAGGCGTACGACCGGTACAGTGAGCGGTCCCACAGGCTGTTGTTGTCTCGTCTGGTTGTAGCTGCGAGAGCGTCGGCGGCGCAGAGGGCGCACGCGGCCCATCGGAGAGCCTGCGCCGCTGCCGATGCCCTGTCACATTATACTGGTATTGCGTGAACAGTACGTGTTAAACGTATCTTATTTATGTAAGGAAGTGAACAGAACGTCATTACAACACTCTACAAACCGACAACCGAGATTCCGTTCCCGCCGGCCGGTCATCGTCGCGTGTCCCTGTAGGTTCGCACAGTCTCTATTCGCATAACCGGCGTGTGCTGGGCCGCCGCTGTTCTCCCCAAACATATGTCCAAGCCCTCTCGAATTTGTGTCATACTCATCTTTACAAGTACAAATAGTGCTACAACACAAATGTTACAGATCATGTTAGATTGAAAAAAAAAACTTGTATAATTGGTTTACTTACCTCATCATCATCAGCCCATTAAACGTCCCCTCCGGGGGGCACATGTCTATCCGTATAGGGTGTATAGGCCTATGTCGTCCACGCGGACCCCGTGCAGATCGGCCGACTTCACAAACAACCTTTAAATCACTTCGCAGGCATGCGCAAGTCTCCTCACGATATTTTCCTTCACCGTAAGAGCGTCGGATAACGTTCATATAGGTAATTTTGAAAATACGTACGTACGTTCATACGGGGCGGGATTTGAACCTGCACACTCCAGATCGGAAGACAACAGTCCCCACCAATGAGCAACAGACACTCGATTACTTATTTAACAGGTCAAAATTGTAAAACAATATATAAATTGTTACATTACACTTACAACCATGTTATGTATACATATATGGATTGTCTGCTTAGCAGCATAACTTTAAATTTATTCAATGTCACTTTATGTGGATTTCATTACAAACCTTTTTCTGTTTTGCTAATGTAATTTCTTCTGAGCATGAATTATGTTGCTACCTAAGTAAGAGCGATGTACCGTTCTTACTTAGGTAGCAACATAATAATTATGAATTCCAAATGCGTCGTTATAAAAATATATTATTTCATGTGTTTTAAGTTGGTTGTTGAATGTAGCTAGCCTAAGTGCCTAAAATGTAAATAATTTACATGTTTTGTGTATATAAAGTTCTTAACCCATTGAACGCTAGTGATACCTTAAGGTGTCAGAAACAATAGGTTACTATTGTGTCTGGATTCCTGGCGTAGAACGGGTTAAAACTAATTGAACTCATATTACTTTGCATTTAGACAAAAATTTAGTACAACTATATATTTTGTGGCATGTGACACTGGACAGTTTTAGGTGTAAATTAATTACTGCTATTTATTTACCTAGTATAAGCCCTTACCTAGTGTGTGTAAGATGTATATATTTCATAGTTTTTAAGTTGTCAACTTTTCCGAAAGCAGGAATTGCGATAAGTCAAAATGACGCTATTTTAATGAATTTACCTACGTTGTTTAAAATAATATATAATAAAATGTGTAAATTTATTAAAGTTGGACTGAGTTTTAATGTACTACTCTAAGGATTCATTAGGTTGAAATAAAATAAAATTATCTTCCATACAATATATATTTTTATTTAAAATGTATAATAATATTATTTTAAGCATTTTTTTACAAGATATAGTGGCAATACTTTCAAACCTAATAACCAAAAAGTACATCCTTGGACATTGTGTGCCAAATATTAAATACTAAATATTAAATTACATATTAACATGTGGGGAAAAAATTGTCAAGTTTCCACTCACATGCTTTCTTAGAGCTTAAGTATTTGAAACCACAGTAAATATTGTTTTAATAAAATTATTGATATTTTTTTTATTACACCATTTCTAAAAACTGTATTACACATTATAGACTATTTTTACAATCAAAATTGTTTTAATTATGCCTATATTTTGAATAATGATACAACTTTCACATCAAATATAGTTTGAAATATATATGCACATACATTTAATTAATAAGAATAATAAAAAGGTTTTGACTAGTTATGTTCATTCAATGACTAGTTTCAAATATTATGATACATTTGTATCTCTTTGGTATATTACAATATCCAAGCTCTCTTCTATCAATCAGGTCACTTCAACTAAAGCAAAAACTTTTTAAACAATAGTTAATTGATCTACATTTTATTAACGGGGTGACAAAGGCAATCAGACTATTGAGCATGCATGAGAATAGCCTTTCATCACCGTAAAATAACATAATGGTACAAGTTTGAATTTAAAATTCTTTGAATATTTCAAATGCAATGCATTTAAATATTTATTCCCTAAATTATAAAGGAAGAAATATCTTTATTGCACTCCATAAGTAACATAGATGTTAAAACAACATAGGTCAGTACATTTATGGACCCTGTAGGGCACATTTTTTAATTAACCCAATGGCTTCAATTCAGCAAGAGCTTCCTTAACCAGTTCCTGTAATTCAACGGGTAAAACAGTTTTTCCATTTGGCCCATCCATTGCACTACCATCATCAGAGCATCTTAATTCAGTGGATGGCTCATCAACATCACTGCTGTTTTTCACATCATCATCACTATCAGAATACTTTATTCTGTTTTCAGTACCATCACCAGCACTTCTCTCCTTTATGTCTTCAGATTTAACAGATCCAGTTTCCGGTAATAACTCTTCTAGTAACATTTGTGATGGAAAAATTGGTATATACTTTTGACCATTACACCAACTCTCCAATGTTTTCTCTAATTCAGTAATTCGGTTTGCCAATATTCTGGAATAATGTGAAGCATTGTTTAAGTAATTTTATGACCTATACCATAAACACAAAATAAAAGATCTTAAATCAACCAGCCTCATCAACTACTTATAAACACAGCATATCCATGTGGTTGGACACAATAGAAATTGGTCATGCACCATTGATATCTGAGATGTTCAGAATGGGTCTGAAATATAGTACATATATTGTAATGTACTTCTATTCGCCTCCACCAGCGACCTATCGCAAGTCGTCGGTCCATCGGGCCGGAGGCGTCCTACGCTACACTTGCCATTGTTATGTACTTACTGATTAGTTTTCCTTTGGTGTTGTAAAGCAATAGATTTGTCATTTAACGCTTCAAACAAACCCAAACACAGCGACTTCAATTCGGCCGCAGAGCTTCTCTTGAGGCCAGTCTTGGAATTGATATCCAAAAACTCTCGCACTGTATAAAAAAATACATATTAAATAATGTCGGCGGCCGATTGTAGGATTGAGGCTTCGAGATCATCAGCTCATTAAACGTCCACCGAAGGGCACGAGCCTACCTGTATAGGCCTTAGTCGTCCACGCGGGCCCAGTGCGGATTGGCTGCCTTCACGCACAACCTCTTTACACAGGCGTGCGCAGGTTTCCTCACGATGTTTTCCTTCACCGTAAGATCGTCGGAACCTACATATAATTTGCCAACTTTATAAAAAAGACCTCCTTTTGGCTCCCGGTAATGTCACTTACGCATCGAAACACATTTTTTACGCCAGTTTTCTGTGCTGCCGTGGTATCACTCAGGTCGAGTTGGCCCATCCAAGCCAACAATGGCTAATCCACACTAAAGTATTGAATATGAAGATATTTAACCTCTTAATATTTTACCATTGTAATATTACCTTGTTTTGTGTCATGACACTCAGCAAATCCTTTTTAATTTAAATGGAATCATTCTTATTCCTGTTATCGAGCAGTGTCTGAAATAAAACAGATAACCAAATTATCTACTATTATTTCCTCTGCATAAAAATATTAAAATTATCAACTACACAGCTTGAAAAAACAATGCTTTTACATCATATACTCTTACTTTATACTTTGTCAAAGTCCTTTTCACAATTTCCTTTTCGACTTGAAGTTGAGTAATCCTCTCATGGAGATACTTGTTTTCGGTAACCAGAGCATCAATATCCACAATTGGTTTTGGTGGATCAATATCTTTCTCCGACTGCTGTGTTTTGACTCTATTAGTCAGGATATAACTGATTTGTTGGTTTAAACGTTGTACTTTGCTCTTATAGTAGTCACGGTCCGAAACTAATTCTTCTTTCTCATCCAGAGTAGCTCGATAATCTAATTGTATTTGTTGGTACTGAAAATAGTTAAATTAAATAAAGTTTTATGTACCAACAACATGTGAAAGGTTTAGAACTGTTATAGCTTGAAGTAGGTGAACAATGGATTTTCATAAGAACTGTAGAATAATATTTGATTGCACTTAAATATAACCCTCACCTTTTTTTGAACTTTTTCTAGCTCTTGTATCAGCTGTTCATAATCTTTAGAGGAGTACGATAGATTTATGGATACTCTTCTTATGTCTCGACTATCTTCCAAGAGATTATCTTTCTTTTGCAGCTGTTTTCGTAATGCTATAATATCACCTGTGGCCTCTTCCAGTTTGCTACGTAATGTCTCCACCTGCAATAATACATAAAAAATATTTGATCAATAATATTATGTATAAAAAAGTTTATAGTTAACTGTTCCGATATTAATAGGTACCTCTAATTTCAACATGTTATTATGATCTCTAGTCTCTGCCAGCATATCTCCACTACTGATAGTGTTAGTAGGTGTAAACTTGTAAATGCTATTGTTAGTTTCTTGGCGCAACACAGGCTTCTTACATTTAAATTGTTCCACCAACACCTTATACCTGTCACGTTCCATGCTACACTTGTCTAATTCCCGGCTCATGATAAGAAGTGCATCTATTTTGCTTTGCAGTTTACTTTTCAAAACAGAATTCTGCAAAATAAGTAGTTGGTTATAAATAAATCTAAAATAAAATAACATTGAATAAAAATTGTAGTATTATAATCAGAGATCGGATAATCGGATGCATATTTACCTAAACTTATTTTTTGGCGAAGGAAATATGGAGACGGATTCTTTTTTCGGAATTGTCTTTTTTAAAAATTTGACCTGTAAAATGTAATTTGCATAATGAATGATGATATATTCTTTTAGTATGTTTATAATTTATAACTTTAATAATCTACCTATGACAATTTGCACGTCGAAATTCGATAGAATATGTCGGAAACATTACTTTTATCAACACCCTACTATGTACCATATTCCAACAAGCAAATAAATGAATTATTTTTATTATTAATGTCGGGATTCGAAAAAATTGGGGATTTTGAACTAATCGGATATAAAACAAATTACGAATGGGTTACCTACCTATCAAATTATAATATTATTTTATAAAATTAATAAAAAAAATGTTTTTTATAAAATACCTAGCTACTAAGCTTCGAACATCATAATGGATATTCGCAAGCATCTGCACTTAAACTGAATTTTAAACGTCGATGCAAATACGTATTAAGTATTTGAAAGGTGAAAGAGGAAGGGTAGCATGTGCTTAAAAAGACAAAAATACATTATTTTTTTATTACTTAAGTTGCTCCACTAACAAGAGATAAGCTCTTGTCTTAAAGAAGAAGAAAGTAATATATACATAGCGTTTTGATAACAATCTTAATCATTATATATCTCTTTGATTTGGTCACTGGAATCTGATGTTTTTGTTGAACATGATGGTTTTTCGTCAGATTCCTGTGACTGTTCTTTAGTACTATTGACATGTAAAGAATTGCAATAAATAACTATAATTTTCCCCAAATTTTCAATAGACAGTCTATTTCTCGCTCATTCACATAACGCTTTTTTGAACATAACTAGAATTGTAAATTCAAAACTGATATCGATCTCCATTTATTTTTCTATACATTCCATAATAGTTAAAACCTTAACGTTAGTAAATGTGCAGCTAAGTTTTTCAAATATTGTTCTCAACGCAAATAATTACAGCTCCTCATTTAAAAACCTTTATTTGAGTGTGCATTCAATTATATTTATAATCAAAATGCTAACGGTATTCGTCCCCAAACATTGGGTTATTTTCCATACAAGTAATGTACATACAAATCATATATTGTAATAGAAAACACTGCAAAAATAATGAAAATACATTTAATTCTATATTCCGAACATTAAATGAGAATCTTTACGATAAAGAAGTGCTTTCTATACTAAGGCGTCAGTCAACTTTAGGTTAATATGCATCCGATTATCCGATCTATAATTATAATACATACAGAAAACTGTACACAAAAATCTAATAAAAAAATCTGTAAGCAATAATTCAAATTCTTTATTGAGTGTCAAATTACATACTTAAGATGGCACATATACAAGTTTTCCAGAAGGTATACATAGGACACCATGCAAAGGCAAAGGAAATACATCGGAGGCCTCACTAGATTTCTTTTAAGACTAGGTCTACTACTATCAGTAAAAGTAGCATACAATATAAATTTAGACAAACATAGCATATTAAATAATTATATTTTCATTATTAAATTTTGTTTTTGATTTGATAGGAAATTTTGTAATAGATTTGTTAATATTAAGAAAATATTATGTACTAAATGTCTTTAAATAGAAACACAGTTACCTCAAGAACATAGTCGTCCAGTTGTTGATCTTGAAATTTTACTTTGGTGTTAGTGTTTCTGGTGAACATTTTTGAACAAATAACTTCATACACTTGACATAAGAAAGTTTAGTTGACTAGACTAATGGTAAATCATTCAATAACCTAAAAAATATGTTCTGTTTTTCTAAAATATAAAAATACAAGCAATATCTATTACTTTGGAGATAAGGTTTTTTTGAATATCTCCAGCTAAATTATATCAGTTGGAGTGAGTTGAATTCGTATTTTGACATTTGTTATCGTTAATCATAACTTGATTCTTTCATTCAATTTCATCATTCGTTCCTTGCTTTTTAATATTTTTCCATTTGAAACAGGCTATGTTTAAAGAGTATCTACTTCGTAATTAAAATATTATGTTTGTTGTGATTAATGAAGAAATGAATGATGAACATGATGATGAGTGATGAATATGATGATGTATAATTATGAATACGAATAAGAAGTTTCAGTAAAGTTGTGGGACTTTACTGAAACCTTACACGGACTTCTAGAGAGAACTCATAATAATGACCATTGTACTGTTTTGTTTCATTTGCCACTACTTGTACTTGCTCACGAATACTTTGTGGTTAATAATCCACCATTATGATACATTAAAATTCGATTAAACACATTTTTTAAATAAAACAAAACTATTATACTTACACTTGATTTTACCGCCAAAAAGACCTATCGTAATTCGATTATTAATTAAAAAAGTTAAAATTAAAATTACAGTCAGTGTTGCCGATCGAAAGTCAAATGTAGAAACTCTTTTATTTACAAACTAAGCTTAAGCCTGAGGCTTAACTTAAGCGGTATAAAATAATATTTTCATTTGTTTATTGGGAATACAGTGCAAAGGTGGCAGCTGGTGACAACACTAAGTGAAGTTAGTGAACTGTCATCATTGTCATTAAAATTGTTAGACAGACAGCGGCTGTCTCTTTGTATTTTTACACACAGATGCTACTTTCTCAAATTGATAAATTGGTTCAAATAACTTTAATGCCATGTTTTCCGGCCACGGTAGAAAAAAAATCATTTATACATCTTAATATTTGGTGACAATGGCGGCGTCTACTACAGAAATCGAAGACTTCTTAAACGGGCCCCTAGTTTCGTGGGTGAGTGATCAGCCATCCGTGCATCTGTTTTTATTAGATATCTACTCCTTTACACTAGAATGAAGCGTGAGACAAAATTACACAGCCGTTCCGTGTGAATGAATATGTTATTTCTTTTACGTTGCTGTTATATTCTATTGCGTATGGCGGTCTTGTTTGACCACTTGTGTGTTTCGCAACTTTTGTCCCATCACCATTCAGCGAAAATTTGACAAAACATTGCGGTCATTATAACAGTATGCAGATATACACTCTTCGTATTGCAGTTAAAACATTGTATGTGAGATATAAAAACATAGTTTTTAAACTGTAATACAAACGAAATTAATAATGTGGTAGATAGGAGAAAATGAACTTACAAGTAAATGAGTATCTATTGTCATTTTATATTGTGTTTACGATGTTCACTGTTTTCCCACACATAGTATTGCATTGTTTTAAGAATCTTAATAAGCATTATAAATACAGAAAAAAACCAGTACACTCTCAACCACAAAAAGTACCCTTATTATATTTTATGATAGTCATTTGACATATATAAACATATAATTTTGCTTTTGCTTTGCATATATTTGTAAATATCTATTATTATCTCCTAATAAAACAATAATGCAAATGTAAAAATTGAAAGTATTTTGTGTCACCTGCTTTCTTCATCTTAGTATTTTTTCAAGTAATTATTTATAAATTTAATTTTTTCAGTTAAAGTCATGCCTCCAAAATCCAGAAGTTGTCACAGACTATGCATCCCTTTTCAATGCAGACATATTACAGCAAGTGTACTTGCAAATAGATCCAGAGCCATCATTCCATATCACTAAGCTTGCTGGATTGGAAGAGCAAGCACTTGTGCTTGGCAGGGTGAAGAACTTTGATGCAATTGTCAAAAATGTAAAAGCCTTGTATGAAGAAGAGCTGGGGAATGACATTATTAGTTGTACCAGAATGCATTTGCTTAGGGAGATCTCCAGAAACAAAAGATGGATTGGAGAATATGAAGCTTTTAATACTCTTGCTCCTTGGTGCTGCTGTTCAATGTCCAAATAAGGAGTTATTCATAACCAGAATTAAAGAACTGGATGTTGAGTTACAGCACAACATTGTAGAATGTATAAAGCAGGTATGTATTATTTTAATACTTTGTTAACAATTTATAGTTCTCTGTAGCGATGCAAACTGTCTAGGGATCAGAAATATTAATAGTAACTTTCTGCAGAAATGGAAAACAGAATTGTAAATTTATATAATATAGATACATATTGCCATTCTTAAGTAATTTCTTAATAATGGAAATATGTACTATGATTTCATGGATGGAGCATTGCTAGCTCATTGGAGTGAACTGTTGCCTTCTGATCTGGAGGGTGCAGGTTTAAATCCCGCCACATATAAATGTCTTTTCTAATTTTCGAAAATACATGTATGTTTATCTGATGTTCTTATGGTGAAGGAAAACAATCTGAGGAAACCTGCACACGAAAACATTCAATGCTTGTTTGGTCAATCGGCACTGGGCTAACATGGATGACTGAGGCCTATACACCCTTTATGGGTAGGCTCTGGCCCTCAGTGGGGACATATAATGAACTGATGGGATGTGGTGGTTTTAGATAATGGTAATATACCATAGATGTAGATTTCCAGATCACTAAAATGGGAGTTAACCATATATTTAAAAAAAAAACATTATTATAAAACATATTTACTAAAAATCTAATGATGATGTGAAGCAAGTTGTAATTTCCCCAACATGATCCATGTGTTCAATTCTTCTGTCAAAGCTTGCTTTATTCCTAGTTTGTTAGACCTAGTTAGTCCTTATATCTTTTCAAACTAAGATCTTAAATGGGCGTAATGTATTGTAATTATATTTATATTAAGAGGGCATAATCCGATTGACGCGACTGCAAATTAGGCATTTCGAACGGCTTGCGACTTGTGTGAGTGACGCACACATACAGCCTGGCCTTGCGGTCGGCAGGTTGCATTGAAAAGCTAGGTATCTTAAATAAATTTACTTTCGTGGTCATAATTAATTTAAGGTATGGAATTTAGTAATTATGTTGTATACACAAAAAAAAAATTATACAATAATAATAAATGCTTTTGCTCGCAGCTTCACTCACGTTGTAATTCTTAACGCTTAGAAGTACAATATTATTAATTAGGTATAGCTTTTTTATGATACGAAGTGAACAGGACTGACAGGACGCTCACCTGATGGTAAGTGATAAGCCTGACCATGACAGAGCGGCATTGAAAGAGACCAACAATTGATAAACAGTTATTATTCTCCATCAATGCTGCACTGCGTAATTTCAATAGCTACAGTGCCCTTATCGAGGCGTCAACGTCAATGGAGAGTATATTTCTCATCTTCGTTTTGCTGACGATATCGTCATCGTGGCAGAGTCATCGGAAGAGCTTGCAGAGATGCTGAACAGCCTTAATGAATCTTCCCGACGAGTTGGGCTTGGCATGAATTTGGACAAGACGAAAGTCATGTTCAACAGTCGTGTCATGCCACAACCGATATGCGTCGATGGCGTCCGTCTCGAGGTTGTGCAGGAGTATATCTACCTGGGCCAAACCATCCAACTTGGCCGGCATAACTTCGAGAGGGAGGCTTGTAGGAGGATTCAGTTGGGCTGGGCGGCATTCGGTAAGCTACGTCATGTCCTAACGTCAACTATTCCGCAATGCTTAAAGACGAAAGTCTTTGAGCAATGCGTCCTACCCGTACTAACATACGAGATAACATAGACAACTGCTAAGGTAGGATTAATCAAAATCCTTTCTTAGCAGTTGTCTACGTCAGTGGTTGTCTAGTATATCCGATCCATTCGCTGGTTTGAGCTGTGAGTTGATAGATCACTTTGTCAGTCAGTCAGGGTTGTTCTGCTATTTATAGGAGCTCTGTTGTAATAGGTGCCGTCATCATACAGGGCCATAACATTTCGACAACCCATCTTGTGTAATGGTTAACATGTCGGCGGCTGTTACACCAAGGGTTCTGGGTTTTTGTGTGCATCAACATAGTGTGTGTTTATATTGGTCTGGGTGTTTTGTATGAACAATATGAATGTAATCATCCTGAGCTCATAAAACGTCCCCATCAGGGGCACGAGCCTACCCGTAAAGGAAATATAGCCGTAAGTCGTCCACGCGGGCACAGTGCGGATTGACCGACTTCACGCACAACCCTTGAATCTCTTCGCAGGCGTGCGCAGGTTTCCTCACGATGTTTTTCTTCGCCGTAAGAACGTCGCCCTCCCAATCAAATATGTAAGTATTAACAAAAAAATAATTGTATATAACGGTCATATCGTTGTTTAGTACCCATACTAAAGGCTTCATCTTCTGTACAGAGGACTGTTTGTCTGTCCTAATGTGTAGAAATGCTTGTTTAATGAGCACTGTACAGTGATGGTTTCTGACACTAGTGTCAGAAACAGACTATATCTGTCCATGCACAAGAGACGCCTGGACAGCTTCCTGTCTGGAGATCGCATGGCCTCCTTGGATTACCTGCATCCTGGTGTCGACCATTCCGAAGCTAATGTTTATTTAAGCCCCTCAGCCAGTTCTTCAACTGGCTAAATGGGATTAGTATGATCGGTTCCAGTCCGATGGCTTTGGTGTTTCTAGTTTATGGAATACTTTGGACCCCTTGTTTAGTTCAATGAAATCTCAAAATGTCGCAAATCTTAATTTATTTTTGCCTACAATCTGATGATTTTCATTAAAAGCAGATTTTATGTACATCATGCAAAGAGTATTTTCTTTTGTTAAATTTACACTGAGAACTAAGGGCTGAAATATCTATCTATAATATAAAAATGAATCGCAAAATGTATTGGTAAGCGCATAACTCAACAACGCCTGGACCAATTTGGCCAATTCTTTTTTTAAAATGTTCGTTGAAGTCCAAGGATGGTTCTTATCAGATCGATTATCGATAAAAAATCAAATAATTGCCCGGAAAACCCTAAAAACAGCCCTTTTCTTTTTCACATACAAACGTTTTTTAACTTTCAATAGATGGCGCTGATCATTTTAAATAAGCGTAACTGCTGAAAGACGGTGTTGAGCTTTTTCTAGACTAAAAGAATATCATAGTAATATATTATCAAAAGTTGCTTGGGTACCGTAGCCAAATGGAAAAAAACTGAACCCTTGTAGATTCGTCATTAAGCCTGTCTGTCCGACCGTATGTCACATCTTTTTTCTCCGAAACTATAGGCACTACATTATTCATACTTTGTAAATATGTATAACTATTTTGTGACCAGCTCATTAAACGTCCCTACCGAGGGGCACCAGCCTACCCGTATAGGGTGATAAGGCCTTAGTCGTCCACGCGGGCCCAGTGCGGGTTGAACGACTTCACACAGAACTTGAATCTCTTCGCAGGCGTGCATGAAGGTTTCCTCACGATGTTTTCCTTCACCGTAAGAGCGTCGGATAACGTACATATAATTTTGAAAATTCGAAACCACATAGGCACCTGGCAGGATTTGAACCTCAACCTTCCCGATAGGAGTACAACAGATATCAGGCCCTATATCCCTATGAGCGCTTAATTATTTAAAACTACGCAACGGATTTTGATGCGTTTTTTTTAATAGATGAAGTGGTTCAAGAGGAAGGTTTATATGTCTAAAAACATCCATTAAATAGTGGAGAAATACTGATATTTTTGAGGTTTCTAATGTAATGTCGTAAATAATTTCATTTTTTTTCGTTTACATTGCAAACGCAGGCTGAACCCTACAAGATTTATCAAATTAATACAATAAGTATTGTACACAAAGGTCTAAAGAAAACTTCGCGATGGTATATATCTATCTCTTATGGATATCCCCACAATGCCAGCTATTTAATCCTTATACAAATAAATACCTTAAATAAATTGGTGATTTAATAAAGATATATATTGCCCCGTACAGCATATGATTTAAATTAATATTTGCAAAGGTATTACATATATAAAAATTGCGGTATGTACGTAGCGTTTGCGGCTGTACTGGCCGACCAGGCAGGCTGGAGTGGGCCTATTATGAATATCTCCATTGCATCTGTGCGAAGCATGGGTGGGTCGCTAGTTTGTAATATTTTTTAGGCGAATAATACCTTAAATATTTAGCTTGAACAAATCTAGGTTTTTTTTTTGAAAAATATTGTATGACAAAAAGTGTATCTCACTCTGTAAAAGTGTAATTTTATGAATGGTCCATTTGTTACGTATTGAATTGAAAGATGTAAAGATATGAAATTTCAATATACGCTGTAACGCTGAGGAACATAATATGGTTTATGGTACTCAACCATTCCTTATACTGATTTAGGAAGTCAGTGTTCACTTTTATAGAGTCTGATGTAGGAAATCATAAACTAAAGTTGTTTAAACTTATTCTTTGAGGCAAACGATAATTTATGTTTCCCATGTGGGAGTCCAATCCACCATCTCCGACTTTCCAGTAGACCAAGGCATAAGTCTAATTATAACAACATAACGCAGTACAACAACATCAATCGCTTTTTGTTATAGTGTCATTCGAATTTGCAATTAATAATGTAGTTAATTTCGGAAATCTGCAAAAACAACATTTGTACTATACAATATTATGTGTATTTTATTAAATAAAATTAATTGCGCTATCGTTAACCTCATGATTTACTGACCAACTCAATACCCGATTATCTGTGGGTTAAAATACAAATGCTTAACAGCGTAACAAAAACAAAAAAGTTATTTGGAATTAGTTTGGTTTCAAACATAAGAAACACTAAAACTCATTTTTTTTAAAAATACTTAACTTTTTTGCTTTGTGCTTCAAAGTATGGACACAATGGCGCGCCGCTCCACAAACGGACGTGACCTCTCTCTCTGAGCTCTGCTGAGCGTCTGAAGATTGGAGCGCTTGCGCCGTCAATAATCTTAGTCCGCGCGCACTTAGTAAAAATGTATGGAGCAAAATAGGCGCAATTTCAAAAAATAAATAAAAAGATAAATAAAAATGTGGCTCGGAGACATTGTAGTGCAAACCTTCATTAATCTAGTAAATATATTTTTTAACTGTATAAGGTTGTTAAACGTCGTCATTCTGTTAAACGCCAACATGCCTTTTTTACGTTTTCGTCATAGTTTAGAGCTAAATGTTTCAGAAATTACTAATAATATTTCAATAACATTATACAAGTATTTTTCGTTCTATCGTTAAAACAGTAACAGCCTCTTTCGTGATTTTTGGATTATGCGCTCTTAAGTTGTTACCCAGTACTTTGTATCAGTATACCAAAAAAATACATGGGAATATTTTTTGGTACTATTTGCCAATTCTGGGTGTGTGTACCTAGCAGTATTCAAAATACCCACAGTACGCATCATTAAAACCTTTTAAATCCACTGTAAACCTTGTCCATCAATACAATAAGTAACAGGTTTTGTATAGTGTTGCTTGTTTCAAGTTGCCTTGAGTTTGTATTTGTATAAGTATAATAAAAATTACGTGTCTATAAAATCTACAGTTGATATGAGACACATAACCATAGGAATATAAAGCATAAAGGTTTACAAAAAAGTGAATTCACAAAAACAAACCCTAAAAAAGGAATTATAAAATGTTAGGAGCAAATAAAATGATAGCATCAACGAAACTGATTTAATTGTACCTGTAAAGTTAAAAAAAAACAACTGCTATTTGCTGAATAATAAAACAAAATCTAAAAAACGTAGTGCTTTTTTTTAATGTTGTTAGTGTAGGAGTGGAGCACATACGGCACATCAATCGATTAGTTGAAACCAACAAATCTTAGCATATTATAATTTCAAGCAATGTTAACTCTGCAACAAATAGTAAACAGGTGTTTTTACTCTGAATATATCGCTTATTGTCATACCAAATAAATTAACTGTACAACTGTTTTCACTTATGTGGCTTGTCAAATCAAGCGTGGTATTAATATTTTAGATAACAATAGAACCTTTTATAATAAAATAACGGCATCAATTCGTCAATTTCACACTTAGGTACCTGATTTCCTTTATTGTTACTAAGCTTAAAACTGTATCGTGGATTGGTCTAAACCTATTTACAATAAAGCTACCTTCATCACAATTAAAATATTTCCGCGATTTTTTTAACAACAGATCCGAAATCTGAGTTATTTTTCATTAAGTTGGTTTCGTAGCATTAAGGTACAAAATATAACTTCCATAGGAATTTTGCCATTTTTATTTGCCACTCAACCTGTCTGTTCAGACCTCTCATATTGGAATTTGTTTATATTTTAGTAGTCCTTCCAAAGCATACTAGACAAGAAAATTATATCAGACTAGAAAACAAAATAATCATAATCCCAATTATACCCATTAACTCAAGTCCTTGTTATGTCCACAAAATGTAGTAGATACAAAAAAACAATTGAATCGAGATTGGAGTAATCGACAGTTTGTTTCTTGACTGTTCTTACTTAGCATTGTTACTGATTAATTTCACAGGTATGCTCACCTGTTAGATCAATCAATAGCAATGGGAATAGTGTTGCAAATACACACGTAATTTCAATTATGAATTATATAATGAGAACAATACAATTTTGAATTATAAATAATGGCTATTCAATTTGTTAAAAAAATAAGGGTAATACTTAAAATTATATTTTTAGTTAATTTTAATGACTTACTAAGTAGGTAATTATGTTTTGTGTGCAGGTGACTGACATGCAAACTGTGGTGCTAACACCTGATGCTATAGATCTGTTCCAATCACCAACGCTTTTCAATCACATGAGACGGCTAGCGAAGGAACGTGATCACTACCTCCAAAGCTGGGCTTCCATAGTTTTAAATGAAGATTCATGCGAAAATGACAACGAAAATAAAAATAAAATAGATCGAATCAGAATGTCACGAACAACAGTGAAAGTCAACATCTTGCAGTGGAACTGGCCGATTGGAAAGCAGCCTGCGGAAACAAAGACAGAGTTGTAAGTTCTATAAATATTGAGTACCTACACATTTTTTAAATCATCTCTTTAGTAACGCTAACTCTAAGTGTTGGGTTAAAGATCATGTTCATTTGAAAAGCACGGGGACTTCGCATAGTGAAAGTCACTGTGCGATTTTCTCCCAGTGTGGTCATTGCAAGCTGAATCACTTGAAATTCGTCTAAAAAGATAGATAATTCCGCGCTTTGATTGTAATGTTTTTGAGAGTAAATTTATTATTATTTTTTCGAATCCTTAGATTCACGGGCGAAATAGTTGCTCGGTCCTTTTGAAGACCTGTATGGGGCCAAAGCCAACTTTTATGAATGTGTAATCTTTGTATGTGTTACACGTGGCGGACGCAATCACAGAATGCACAATGGCGCCAAGTGTAAAAACTATTGCAAATATATGGAAACTACGATACTGGGAATTGAGTTTTGGTGGACTGGATATTTGAGTTATGGAGAGACCACGGGTGCTTATAAACTAGTCTCAAGCAAATAGCGTCAGGTGGAAACTCGCTGCGGCTCCATTGTCGCCTATATGGGGCGCCTGGGGGTAACATGGGCACCGCTTTTTGCGCAGGCAAACTGCACCAACTTGTGACTTACGCATTATAATTGTTATATTTACAGAGAAGAAAAGTCGGAAAACTGTCTGAATGTCGTGAAGAATTGGAACATACTAAAACGGTGCTAAATAAGTTACGTTCTGATAGTCAAGAATGGTTAATGAAGCCCGAAAAGCCGCAGCTTACAGAGATGAAGTTGATGCTCTCCGAGAAAAAGCTGAACGATGTGACAGGTTTGCATCTAATTTATATCTAATGTTCTCAGTTATTTCATTAAAATAGAAGGAAATAGGTAACATATGATTTTTATTAATTACAGATTGGAACAGGAGATACAGCGTTATAGAGATCGATTGGCCGATGCAGAATATTACAAAACACGTGTGTCAGAGTTGCGAGAAGACAACAAGGCTTTGATGGAAACCAGAGATGCTTTAGAAGAGCAGCTCCAAAGGGACGGAAACGAGCTGATCAATGTTTAGCTTTAGAAGCAGCAATGATTAAATTAAGAGAGAAGCAAAATACAGCGCTGGTAAGAATAAGTAGTTAACATAAGTAAATCCAATAGAAACCTACATTTTAAAGGCGTTGTCTTATTTTCCTTTTTCAATTCACAGGAAAGAGATGCAGACCACAAAAATTCAGGAACTTATTGAGGAAATAACCATTTACAATATATTACAAGTCTGTACTAAGCGAAAGCAATAATAGCAATCTTGATACTGATAATGAATGTGAAAGCACATTAGAATCTGGAGAGAATAGTTTGTCGAACAATTGACTAGTAACGCACAAGCAAGAGCTTTAAAACTCGAATTAGAAAACAAAAGACTTCTTTCGACAATAGATAGCCTGCGAGAACAATCCTTACTAGAAAGTGGAGAAAAACTTTTAGAGCTTGAAAAGGAAAAAAAAAATTGAGCCTCAAATGTGAACAATTACAAGAGAATTGTAACAGAGTCATGCAGCAAAATTCAGAATTAGAAGAAGTTTTTAAAAATGCGCTAGAAGAAAACAGGAAACTACAGGACTCCTTAGACAGCCAAAAACATTTATCGATAGGCAATCAATAGACAGAGATTCTGAAAAAAATAAATTGCAAGATTTCGAAAGACACCTAGAATCACTAACCAAAGATAAACAAAGAATTCAAATGTTATGTGACTCTATACAAAGAAGAGCGGACGATTTAGAGAAAACATTAGATGCAAGAACAAAAGAATTAAACATTCTAAAACCAGAAGCTGATAAAGTTACTGGACTTATTATACTTACCGAAGAACTTAAAACAAAACTATCATACAGTGAAAAAGAAACTCATAATCTCCAAGAGAGGTAAATAATTAAGAGAAGCTGTAGAAGAAAAAGACGTATCGATTGATAAATTTACAACAGAAATAGAGTTAAAGAAAAAGGAAATGGAAAGATTAATTAAAGAATTAGAAATAAGCCAAATTACTGCAAATAAACTTCAAGATGTCGAACAAAAAGCCCAAGAACTCAAATCGCAGAAAAAAATGGATTCCGAAACGATACAAACACTCCAAAAAGATCTTATCAAAGAAAAGTAAGTTTCGATAAACTGAGAAATTACTTAGATAAGCTAGGAATAAATGCCACAGAAATATGAGTAAAGATGTAAGTGTTGAAGAATTGTTGGAAAAAATTATAACTAACACTGATCATGAAAATTTGATTTCGGAAATAGCGGCAAAAGCCAATTTGATGGCCTTAGTTCCTTGCAGTTGCATCCATAAAGAGAAACAAGATGATGAAGATGAAAATACCGTGAATCCACAAATAGAACAATTAACAGCAGACGTAAGTGCGCTTCAAGCATCTTTAGAAAGTTGCAACGCCGAAAACGCTAAATTGCAAGTTAACATAGCTACATTGAATTCTCAAAATGGTTCACTGATATCGCAGCAAATGACTTTACAGTTAGCTAATAGCCAATTAGCTGCCGAAAAAGAGGAAATAATAAAGCAGTTAGAAGTTCTAAAAGATAAACAGGATAATTTATTACGTGATCAAGTAGCTTTACAAACACTTCATGAACAGTTAAACACGGAATATGAATTACTGTTAAGTGAAAGAGAACCAGTCAAAGTTACCATCAGAGATTTAAAATTAGAGAATCGCGAACTAAAAGAAAAATTGGAGAATTACGAGAAAAGGATATCGGAATTTGAGTTAGAAAGGGAGAATTTGAAAATAGAATCAAGGAACCTGACAAATCTTAGGGCTGAGCATTCAAAATTGAAAGATGACTTCAGGAATTTATTTACAGCAAGTGATCGACTGAAGAATGAATATAGAAACATGCAGGAGGAATATCGTAACCTTAGAAGCGAGGTTACTCAATTGAAATTACGGAATACAGAAATGTCCGGTGAAATTAATACGAAGATTGAAGTAATTACGAGTATGGAATTAGAAATAAATAAAACAAACCAACATTGCGAAATGCTTGTCCACATGAACAAAAGTTTGGATGCTGATAGGCGTTCTTTAATGGATCATGTTTCCCAATTACTGACACAATATCATGAATTACTGGCTCACTCACTAAAAGATAAACAACATTATGAAGAAGAAAAAATGTTTGCAGATAAAGTTAACGCTCTGTGCCGCCAAAAAGAGAAACTAGAAGAAAAAATAATGGAACATTACAAAAAGCTAGACAATTGCACCACTAAGAGAAGAGGTTTTGGTGCTTCGTTTGTTAAAAAAGTGCGCAAAGCTGGCACAGATTTGATCAACAAAACTTCTAGAAATAATAAAAGAATAGAAGACGCAAGTCGTTCAAAATCACAGTTAACACTGGCAGGCTCGGAGTCTGGAGAATCTGATCCAGGAAGCCAGGACGTCGAAAAATCTTCAAAAATATCCGATCCAGATCAAGGGTCTTCCGTTCTTAGTGTTGAATCGCCTAGACACAGTTCGGATTCCAGTTATAGTAGAAGGTTCGAAGATAAAGTACTTAAAAAATCTGATAACACTGATATGACAGGCTCATTTCCTAGTTTAGATTCATCAAGATTAACAAGTGAAAGTAACTTTGTGCGACGGCTATCGACTGCTTCAATGCATAGCGGTGGCGGTGGCGACGATGCTCTTATAAGAGCTTCTCTAAGAAGACGAGCTCATAAAACGGTCCCATCGTCACACCGGAACAGCTACCAAGGACTGGAGAGTGACACTGGGCTGCCTCCTGCAGGTATTAAAAGCTTAACATTAAAAAAAAACTTGATTTATTTAGAAATACTACTTTTGCATACTTACTGCAGCTTGACTAAATTCTTGTGACTGGATTGTTTTAACTTGAAAAAATATTGACGGCAAAATTATATTACTTTTATTTTTTCAGTGTCCACACCGTCACCAGTATTCGGCACTGCCGGCAGTCGTCGCACGGTATATGTTGCAGACGACAATCCAGACATAACCCTCAACACTAAACCGCAAAGTACACCAATAAAAGAGAATCCGACGTATTTGGTGTATAATAGGATTTCTACTGTAATCGGCGATGGAGCTTGTCAAAGTATAAACGATAGGGCTAATAACGAATTGCACCGATCGAATACAGAGCTACCGCGCACTGCAATGGACGAAAGCGTCCATGACAGAAACGAGCCTAGGCAGGATAGAAGGAACGCGAGCCGAAACGATAAACCCGATAACTCCAAGGAGTCCGCTATATGGTATGAGTATGGCTGTGTTTGATAAATATTGCTGTGTATGAGTGTAATAGAATCTATAACAGACTGATGAGATGCCTTGAATTTTAACTGTTTTGATAGAAACATGTGATCGGCATTTGATAAAATCAATAATGCATTGAGATTGTGATTTAAAAGTTTTTTGTAATAAGTAAATAATGACAGTATTAGCATGGCATTTAATTTTTTATTTTTTAAAATCCTCAACTTAAAATTATTTCAATAGCTTTAATTTAAATTCATAATCAATCATATTTAAATAGTTATGTGTGTACTTCATAGATTGTTATTATGAGTGATTTGGATTTACAAGGCATATAGGAAACAGCGGTTGAGTCTTCTTTTAAATATAAGCTGTAACTTTCTATGGTAACTAATTAGATAATTTACTGAATTAAATAATTTGATATTATGTTTTGACATAAAAATTTTTATTATGGTACTTCCCATTTTAAGCTACAGGTGCGTGAAAAATACTCGATAAATAGTTTGGAGGCTATATTATGTAAATAATTAATAACTAAATAGTATACTGGAGATGAAGGCATAGTAAATAATACTTTTGTACCAGTAACCTTGCCAGTGAGTCTGTGAATAAGTGCTGTTTGAGTGATGTTTTTCTATTTGTTTATTGACATTGAGCATAATTTGTGTATGTACAAACTATTTTGTATGTTAGGTTTATGGTAACATTTATGTTAATGTTTATTTAAAGTATAAAATAATAACATAGTTATTTACTACCAAGCCTTTAGTTCAGTACAAATAAATTATATATTGTTACATTATGTTTTACCTATAAAATAACAATGACTATCCTGTATAGATTATATATTTTTTTTATTAATTGCTTTTTTATATTAATCTTTATATTTTTTTATTGAAGTAATCTGAGAAATCATTTGATATACAGACAATATTTACTACACTATGCGACCACTTAAGCTTTTACAACGAATTCTTTATAAATTTTAGTTTTGATGTATTGGGTTAGTTTATGTAAACTTTACTACTGTTTTATCGGCGTTCAAATCAAATAAACAGATTTTTTTTGAAGTTATATTTGCTATGATAAATTCTAGCACAGGAAATGTATTTGATAATTGGATTTTATACTACTCCATTGCGAGACGTTTTTATATATTGGTGCTTTAAATAAGAAAGTTTGAATAAGTTTAGTAGAAGCTGCTTACCTATATATTTTTCAAATGTTTATATTTTATTATCAGTAAAAATATAAGACTAGTGTATTGTCATATTCTTATAATTTTAATTTGGTGTATGTATACAACATTCAAGTTTAAAATATTCTTTAATACACATTGATGTCTTCATGGTATTATATTAGTCTTACATTTTGTTCTGAAAGCCAATTATTTTTCAGGTAACACTTGGCCTTTCAAACATCCAGCTCATCCCATTGATTGTCTTTGGACCTTGAATATTTCGTTTATTTATTGCCTCGTCCTTCATAATAGTGGTCTTAGCATTATGAATGATTGCTCCAGCTATATTAGTACCTACGTATGTAATTACTCGCTTATACTAAAGTTTACATGTTAATGTATGTTATTAAATACTAGTTAACGTTAATATTAAAATGTATTAGGTCAATAGCCTCTCACCGAATTTATATTTGTAGCACATGACATGAACACAACATTTTGAAATAAAACTGATACAAATCTACTAATTGTTTCTATCATTTTTCGTATGTTTATCAACATCTTATTTGTGTTTAACGACGCTCTTAGTCTAGTCATCTGTGCGTTGAATTTAGACCCGCTGCGTGATTCCCGGATCACGCAGCGGGTGATTCCACTACCCCCGGGTAGTGGGATCGACTCACACGGAGGGATCGCATAGGTAGTGAAAGTCATTTGTTGCAATGTTTCCCGTTTATTCAGGACATTGCAGACTAAATCACCCGATTGTCTCATTTAATTAAAGGAAGCTTCTCTCAAAGATCTTACTTTTGGAACAGGTATTCGTTAAAAATTATAAATAATAATAATTGATGATTCAAAAGTATGTCAAGGATTTATTTGAATTAAAATATTTTGAGTTTGGAGCTATCGTGTTTCAAGAGGGCACAGTCAGCCGTCGTTTCTGCCACCCCACCCTCCAAACCGCATTGCGCTCGCGTGGTGGAGAACGATTTATTTTTTTAATTGCTTTGCTATGCGGAAAAGCCTGTCTTGCAGTGGTACATTATAGGCATTAGGCTGATGATGAATGTTTATATAGGTACACGAAATGGTATGAATATATCTATATAGCATAGTAAGTATATAACGATTTCTGTATTCTAAACGTACGTGCGGGGGTAGGTGTTAAATACTAAAAGAAAGTCTTCTAGCTATCTACAGTATACTGTCTAGTTAACTTAAAACTTAGCCAGATGCAAAACCAAAAGACTGGTTTGCGAGTTTACCATAAAAGAAAACCCCATTCCTCGACACACTAAGTATTGGAATCCTTGGTGTTGACATCTCAAGTGGTCAAGGGAGCTTGAACAAAGCAGTACTTATTCATCGACATTTGAGTTAAGATGGCTGTGATTTCATATTGTAGCTACAGAGTGCTTTATTTCTTACGTATACAGAATAAAATGCATTTTTACATAAACTTTACCAAGGTACATGTTTTATTCAGAAATTATAAAAAAACATACACACATTACACACAATTCACATTGCTTAAGCTAAGTAATTACAAAAGCTAAAGAGATCCATTACAATTAGTTTCAGTCTTGACTTCCCACTGAAAAGTAGGACAGGGCTGGATAGGAACTTTAAATGGAATTCCAGATACTACAGCTTTCTGGCCAGGCTCCACTTTGGCTGGTAATTGTGATATGATGCACTGAAAGCAGACGAAATGACTGAATAAACAATATTGTAAACACAAAGTTATTTAAACAACGAATCTAAGTTGGATAATCGAAGAGCTGGAATACGTACCTGGTGACCCTGATTAGATAACGAAAGAGCCCAGCCAAACTATAAGAGATCGACATACCGCTTTTAACAATATATATTCAACATGGTGGGCCGCTGCATCCGATGTTAAAAATCGGGAGCACGGCAGTGCCCCCGCCAAGTTGAGCGCGGTAGACCAATACAAACAGACATGTTCATGCACACAAATATTTGTACTGCCCGGGGATCGAACCCGGAACCCTAGGTGTAGTAACCGACGCCTCAACCATTTAACCCAATGGGTCGTCCAATATTCAAATTTCTACAAAAAGAAGCGAAATCCCACCAAAAACATCCTGTAAAAAACTAGCCAAGTCTAGATGGAGCTGCTTCTGCTTGATTATCTCTAAAAAGTAATGAAATCAAGACAAAGACATCTTTGTCACGTGCCAAGTCTAAGGTCGGTGGCTCAATGGTGTGGACTGTCGCCTTCCTACCGAAGGGCTGAGGTTCAAATCCCGACACGTACCAATGTGTTTTCGAATTTTCGAAAATATATGTACGTTATCCGACGCTCTTACGGTGAAGGAAAACATCGTGAGGAAACCTTCATGCACACCTGCGAAGAGATTCGAAGGTTGTGTGTGAAGTCGTCCAATCCGCACTTGGCCCGCGTGGACGACTAAGGCCTAATCACCCTATACGGGTAGGCTCGTGCCCCTCGGTGGGGACATTTAATGAGCTGATGATGATGAAGTCTAAGGTTCCTTACTGCGATTACTTTATTATTATGGTTAATGTTGTGTGACTTGGCCGTTGAACATTCTTTATACGTTAGTGGCTTTATCAAGCCTACAATCGACGGGTTATTGAATCACCGTTTTCCAAGTGGCAAATTTGTATCGTCAATGGGTAGCTTCTAGCGTTCTGGCGACAGATTGGTGCAATGTGTCAGAGCGCCTGGTTTTGTATCTTTGTGTAGGTACACTTCATCTTTTCAAGTACAGGCAGTCCTCGACTTACGTCGTTTCAAGTTACGTCGAACAATGTTTTGATACTATTCCTCAATATTTTCTATTATTTATATATTCCTCGTTGTCGTTCGATGTATGCATAGGAGACATTGGTCAATGTCCGTGCCATGAAAATTTTTTAAGAAAATGATCCTAATTTTGAAATAAGTTTTAACGGTAATAACAAAATTTGTGAGAAGAAGCAAAGCCATCTAGAATTAATAGTTTCTTAAAACCAAAAGTTTAATTTATTATTTCTCAATATATATTAAAGTTTTATAATTCCTATTAAAATTAATAACACACAAATACTAAAAAAATAAATTATTTTAAGAACTTACTTTTGATAACAAAGTATTATCCTTTGTTATAAATGCAGTTTTTTCTTTAAATTTCGAGTGCGCCTCCATCCGGATCCATACGGATGGATCCTAACCCTTGAGTTTTACATGTACCTAAACATATGAAAAAATATGTCTCGACTTAAGTCGTTTCGATTTACGTCGCGTATTTCGAGAACCTAACATGCCGTAAGTACGAGGACTGCCTGTAATCGCAGTAAGGAACCTTAGACTTGGCACGTCTTTGTCTTGATTTCATTACTTTTTAGAGATAATCAAGCAGAAGCAGCTCCATCGAGACTTAGCTAGATTTTTACAGGATGTTTTTGGTGGGATACTTTTTACATCATTGAATGAAACGACATTTAAAATAAGGTTCGCTTTTATAAAAATAAGGTTTGGTATTTTATTGAGGATGGTAGAAACTACAGGATTGTTGTATTTAAAACACTAATCTCCCATATCAAGAATTTGTTACCATATCGAAATATTACGAAGAAACCATTCCCCGTCATGAAATAATATTTTAAAAAATTATTATGAGTTGAAATTGTTTGGTTTAATATATGAGTACTAACTGTAAGCCTCACAAATAATTATGATATCATAAACATACTATAGACAATGCTTAGTGACATTATTATATATACCTTGGGTCGTTCATTTTCTGTAGACATATATCCAATGCACATTGTTTTTGTAGTGTGCCCCCAAAGGAGCTCTCCTTCGCCAATAATAGGGTCGAAGCGCAATGCTAATGTACCCCCCAATCGTTCAGCTACATCCCAAAGGAATGGAGAGTTCAGGAAGTGTTCTTTCAAACATTTATCTAAACTCAGAATGGGAGATGTGTCAATTAAGCTCTCTGCGGTGTTTTTTGCCAGCTGCGTTCGGATCAAATGCTCGCCACAACCCGACGTGCAAGATGCTACAGACGGAGTCTTGCGATCCAAACTATTTACAGCCCACACCCCACTACCAAACGATGCTGCCTGCCCTACTCGACCTTCATGTTTCAGCGACACACCGCCAGAACTTGCCCCAGATGCTACTATTCCATTGGCATCCACACAAATAGCCCCGACCGTGTCCAAAGGGCTAAACTTTATGTCGTTTTGTAAGGAATACCTCTTCAGTTTTCTTTTACTGTGTTTGAAATTGCGAAACGCACGCGCAGAAATCATTTTCTTTTCGTCCACAATTTCAAGGCCCATTCTCTCGGCCCACTTTCGTGCGCCAAGACCCGTTAGTATACATGGTGGTACACGGCCTAGAGAAAGGTTTTCACATTGTTTCATACAAAGATGTTTGGCCAGGCTTATTGGGTTCCATACATTTGAAACTGCTCCACACGCTCCAAAATGTAATGTTTGACCATTCATAATGGATGCATCGCACTCTACAGAGCCCTCCCAGCTTAAATTTGATCCATAGCCAGCATTAGTCAATGGGCTGTTTTCGAGTTCTGAAAAAAAAATGTAAATAGCTTATTTTAAAAAGCATGAAATACATGGACACCTTTAAGTGTTCGAGATTTCACATGAGGAGGATTAAGTATAGGATCAATCGGAACAAGTCTCATGCTTGTTGATATTAATTCTTCATGTTCGAAATCCTTTGCTTTCGTTTTGCCAACAATAATAAAGTGTTATCCTATATTTCACATTAGGTTTAGAATTGTAAATAAAGTTTTTATAAGATTTATTTAACCTAAAACAATACAATAAAATAATGCGGCAAAAATATATTATTTACACATACATAAGGAAAGTAGGAAGAAAAAATAACAGAAATAAAACGCATATAATAAATAAAAATTGGCCAAGCGCGAGACGGACTTGCCCGTGGAGGGTTTCGCAGCAGCAAGTAACATAAAATCAGATATTTCTTAATTACTCAGACCTACTACAGCTATAATAAGAAAAAAAAGTTTATAACATATAAAAATAACTACACACCAGAAATCGTTCTAATTAATTTCGTTGTTAGATTTCATGGTCATGGACATTACATATTTTTTATTTTACCAACCTTATAGTTTAGAAATTAAACTAAAGCGCTAACTATTCAATTTATAAAAAAAAAATATTAGAAACCTCAATATCATTTTTCAAGAGCTACACTTTGATTACAAGAGGGGATACGATGAAAAAAATTATTGAGTTTCAATTCAATGTATGGGGAACCCCAAAATATATTATAAATAAATAAATAAATCATAAATATCCACTGACATGTTCTATGTTACGGGGTTCGGTTTCCGTACTTAGTCCGTGAAGTGGACCATTGTGTGTGGGTTTCCACTGACATTCACACAGCGCCATCTAGCTCCAAGTTAAGCGTGAATCTTGTATTATAGGTACTGAACAACAAATAAACATACTTATATATTTTTTGTAAACACATACATATTATACATAGGAAACATGTTCATGCACACAAATGTTTGTACTGCCCGGGGATCGAACCCGGAACCCTAAGTGTTGCAGTCAATGTCTCAACTGTAACACCAAATGGGTCGTTTTGGTGTTGCAGTTAGACGTCGACTGCATTATAATTTTTTCAAGATTCTTGCCAAAACCTAATAGCGGTTTACAGAATACATATACTTAAAAAGTTTGAATAGTGTAGTGCTTATAGTTTATCAGCAAAAAGGGTGTGACATACAGACTTGACGAATCTATAAAGGTTCCGATTTTTGCCATGTGGCTATGAAACCCTAAAAAAATAACAAAAAAATGGCAGAGCTTGAGTATACAGTATTAAGGCAGTATTATATAAATTGCATATAACAAATGGAATCTATAAATTCATGCTAAAACCAGGAGGCAAAGACTAACTTAAAAATAAACTTAATTAAATGACTATTTATTTATTATGCTTTGATAAATCATTCACAATGTTTACCCTCTTGCTATAATTATTCTTAAATTATATCATGCAGTTTGGCGTGCCTCCTGTCATAGGCCTCTTCCAGCTCTCCCCATGATATATTAAAGTTCATTGAAACAATTTATCACATAATATTAGGACTATCTATGTACTTGGTTTGCAAACCTACCAATTATTGCTTTTTCCACTGCCTCTACTGCATTTCCACCATTTCTCAAAATCTCATTTGCTTTTCTGCAGGCAGCATAACAAGTCTTTTGGTATTCTTTTTTCAAATTTTCACTGTGATATCCAGCCCCTATGTGAATAATCAGTATATTGGATTTATTTATAAATAAATATCCACGGACATTTGCACAGCATTATCTAGTCCCATATTAAGTGAGAAGCTTGTAGTAAGGGTACTTAATAATTGACATATTTTTTTTATAAATACATACATATTATACATAGAAACACATGTATAAACATAGAAACACCTAGACCATTACGAACAGACATGTTCATGCACACAAATGTTTGTACTGCCCAGGTTCGCCGCCGGAACCCTTGGTGTAGCAGCCAACGTCTTGACCATTGCACCAAATGGGTTGTTATATATTGTATATTTATATATGTTTATATTCTCATAATCAGGACATTTAGCGTACCGATCGAGACGCATCCTCAGACTCCTGAAAATCGGGGCACCTGGTAACACTAGCTGGAACCCATTCAATTATATTTTTTAACTTATAGGTATCTCTTAGCAATGGTTATTGTCATGTTCATCATGGTCTACTGTAAGAAATTACTTTCTGTCTATATAAATTGTCAGGCTATATACTAATTTTGTGAGTTGAATTGAGTACCTATAACAAATGAATAAATAAACAAATAAATATGATACACATAGCAAAACATTCTTCTAATACAACATAACTATTTCAGTCGTACAGTCTACTACTGGACTAGGGTTCTCTTAACGACGTACATAGCTAAGGGGCTTTGAACTTAATAATTATTTCATACACGGTAAAACTAATTACTTCCTGCAATAAAACCTATTTGTCCTTACCACAATGAACAGCTATGAATCATTCATTTTTAATCCATCAAACATAAAAACTAAACTGAGATATTTATTAAAAACACCCCATAGTCAACTTTAAATAAAACAACGCAGAAAGCGTAAACAAATAAAAAATGGTTTCGTTTCGATCGTAGGATTCGTATAAGTTTTGTTCCATTTGTTTAATGTTGGTTTAATGGTCTCGAGCCCGTCTGTCAGTCAGTAATAGTCATGTGTCCGCTATAGCGAAACGTAACTAAAAACCGTTACCATGCCTGTAACTTAGCTATCAGCGTTATCACATCTCGCACCGGTTATCAGCTATCAAATATTGTATAACTAGGCAACACGCGCTAACGCGGCGGCAGCTAAGTTACGCTCGCTAGTTTGGTTAGTCAGCGATTCACAGTTTCAAAATGCAGGCACCGACGTAGCGATAGCCAAAATAATTATGCCTTCTCTCTCTGTCTGAGCGAGTTTAAAGTGTAAGAACGAGATGGAGCGAACATTGCGCGCAACAGTAGCGCCGCGCGATCACGCGCGATTTGCGACCGATCGTTCGTTCATTATATTTTGACCTGCGTAGTATCGTAGATTTAAACTTTATGTTCGTGATGCTGAGGTTGTATTCAGTTTGGCACTATATATTAATAATTTTTAAATGATCTTTCTCTTTCCAAAATTTACACGGGCCAGATTTGCTTTGGTTTTGAATTATTAGGTATTTTGTTTTAGTACTAGCCTAGTTAATCTGCGTTACACGCGTAAACCAATTATTCGGTAGTTATCATATTGATAGTGACTTCTAAATGTTCCTATGAGACATTATTGATATCCCATTTGTATAAATAAGTGTGTATATAATATAAACTTATTTCAATTGTTAGTTAGTTGAAATAATCAAATGAGTAGTAACACAACGTTAATGCAGCATAACTAGAATAAACCCGGCGGGCTCAGATCAATATTCGGCAACGGTTACCAGTATCGATATTGAAACCACATCACAGTTATGTAGCGGTTGCCAGAAATAGCTGATAACGCACATGTCTAGTCAGTAACTTCTGTCAGTGTCATTTTGTTTTTCACCCTACGTGTTCCATGTATTCCCCCTCAAATAACCTATCAGATTCACGATTTAACCATAGATACAAGGATGGAAAGGATGCCAGCGTAGCGCGCCAATTTTAAATGTTTGGATTCACCCTCAGCGACTCCTCAGAGCACTGAACACGAAACCCTACAAACGCCCTACAATGAGCGTCTATAGCTATCCTAGGATTTGGAGATTGCCAACCCCGAAAAGAAATTCACACCTTTGGGCAGCACAGAGAGTTAAAATAAAATTATAGTCAACGAAAATCAGCCAACAACAATGATATTCTGTATAAATAAGGTAGATACGCCACTGATCCTCAAAAACGAACCGCCAAAGATAATACAGTTAGGCAAATGTACGCTCATTCGAAATAAATGTGTATGTGTGCTGTCACTGCATTCGGAACCCTTTTTTCGGTTGTTTGTGAGCATATGAAAAATATTAATTGAGGTCATGACGATTGAGGTACAAGTTTATGCTATGAAACTCATTTTTTTCTTGATTATAAAAAGCAAACACTCCTTGAAGGTAGTTTTTGCTGTGTATTAAATCTTTTATCTTTCGGTTTCTTCCAATTACTTGGATGCGGGCACAGATTTATACACTAAAGGTAGTGTTAAATCTGTGGATGCGGGTGGGCGGTTGCCCTTTGCACTTCTCGCTAGATGTGTGCCCGACGGTGATTTTTCCAATGTCTAAGGCTTGTCATCTTCTAGTTACACTTTTCGTGGAGGAGGCCCGATGAGTGATAATATGCGAGCAGGTAACAGTGTCTAACACAGTGTGATGATGGTCATTGTACAATTTGTGTTTCCCTATTCTACGTGCAACAGGTTGCCGCCTTCGGCAAGGTCCAGTCCATAGTATGAGACCCATCTGGGAGGCCCTATGAGCGACCAGCGAGGGGACAGCGGCGAAATTAGGCACAGGGGCACCGTCCTGTTTTCTCAGCAAAGTGTCGTATACGGTGTGGATAATACCCACTGGTTGGTATAGTTTCGCACGAGATCTAGCTCATGGCCGTAAATCCCACGATTGTTCTATATGCGCGAAATGATACGATTTCTCAGTCTTGGTATTCCGCCTTATTTGTATAGGTCTTCAGTTGTGATCTCTACTCTCTCTGGGTTCCTTTAATACCTACTCGTTATTCTACCACCTTCCCATCGCCTTCGGATATAGGGGAAAACACCACAAAATCAATTAGGTTTTGGGTTCGATTAAAGACGTACATAACCTCGAGCGGTTCCAGGACCTTATGGTACCCCGTACCTGAAATCAGCAAACAGTGGCATAGCTAAATGCGGGAGATGCGGGCCTCGCACCTAAGGGGACTCGCACGAATTCACTTGGGATGAATGATTTACACAGGCTGAACACCGACAACAAGCCTTTAAGTTATAAATTGGTTTTGCAAAATGCGCATTGAAGATGGTCAGTTTAATCGCTTCACAAGATAAAGGAGTGTTTCTGGCAAACTAATCTCAAAAACTTTAAAAAACCTATCCTACTCTTCCGAGAGTCGTATGGGAGGCCACTAAGGGATTTTTTTTAAATAGTATCCAGCAGCGCCATCTTGTATAATGGATAGTTTGCCTAGCAGTTCGTTACGGAAACCTGCGCACGCCGCGGTGGGGATGTGTAATGAGCTGATGATGATGATGAATGACTTTGGACATTTAACCCCACGTTGAGTACCAATTCACATGGGGCTCTAGTTCCTGGTAGTCACACTATTGGCTGCGTTAAACGGTGAGGCGGAGGTTGCTATTCTTTGTTTCTTGCGCACTTTATTATTAAGGTAAACGCACACTGATCCGAACCGAACGAGTCAATCGCAACGAATTAAGAATACTGAATATGGAATCTCAAGACAACCTTGCACATTTTCGGTTCTTCCAGCTTCGGGCGATTCGTCCGCGTCCAGGTTAGACCTTTCTATGCCACTGTCAGCAACGATAGTCCGCGGAAAGGTGAGAGCTCAAAAGGTGTCTTCTTTCAGGGAAAACACACGCTCGTGTATTCCGCTTCCAGATTCCACCAGCGACTTTGCAAGTTGTCGCAACACGCTTGTTAAGGCGCGGTCTTAATCCTAGAGATCGCCTTCACCGACGACCATCGGTTTTGCGAGATACGTGACGACCACCCCATTACTTAGCTGCCTGCCTGGTTAATCCTTCCAAACTGAATGCTCCTATCAGCTTTTTTCTCGAAGCTATGCTGGCCAAGTTTGACAGTTTGGCTCAAGTAAACGTTTACCTCTGTAACCCCGAGAAGGACGCCACCAACGAAGTTGTGGCATTGTCAAAAACAACCCTCACAGAAAAAAAAAGTTTAAATACGAATAAAACAAGCATGTTAATTACTCATACTTTCTCTATTTATTTGTTATTTAAAATACATACACTAATAATATTTTTAATTTACAGATGAAATAACTACATCTAAATTCATCACTTCTTAAAAATATCAGGTATGTTTAGTACATTCCTCATACATTACATCTATCTTTACTTGTTTAAAATGAAAAAATAGAATTTTCAATAGTTTTTGGCTAACATATCTTATTTATTAAAATTCTTTCCAGTTGTTATGGCCACTCCAATGACCAGCGCCGAAATGGTAAAAGCTTGGGCAACAATTCTGAGTCTCATCATTTGTTGAGACATTCGTGATTTCCCATTTCGAAAGCTCCATATACCATACGAGAGCGCTCCTGCGGTAGCTAATGCACCTAAAAAAAATACTTATTATTAAAATAATTAATTTAAAAGTATAGACATCACAGCAGTGGGTTGAGATTGCTGTGATGATAGTTCTGAATCCCGCGGAAAAACTGCATAGTCAAAAATCATTTTGTGCGCTTTTTTCCAGATAGGTTCAGGCCTTGCATACTGAATCATCAGATTGTCCGAAAAGAAAGCTGTGGAGCTCCCCATGGCAATGCTGTGCAGGAGGGCCAGTACTCTCCAGTGGGCCGTTATAGGCTGTATGTCAGTTGATTATCTGATGTTGTGACTTCTTAGTGTTGTAACTTGATTATAGCACCATAGAAAATGTTCATACATTTTCTGTCATATCGAGAGTCAGTAATTTTGACAGAGATAAAAAATGATTGCGGCAAATTAGCGGTATTCATTGCTATGCGGATGATAGTACAGATGCCTTATATACCCGCCGTGCCTGTTCTTCTAGTGTCTAGTCTAGTTTTTTGTGGAAGCCAAATTGTGTCTGAGGTTGAGCGGCTTGATACTTTGGGTTTGCTTAGAGATGTAGCTTCACTCTGCATCCTCTACAGCATATATTTAATGCAGCTGAAATCCACTTAAGTACATTGAGGCAGAATTCCAGATTTCGCTCACATCATATGGATACTTGGAGGGCTTCCACATTTCTTTTTTGAAGACATTTTCTGCCGCCTATGATTAATTTGTGAATTAGTTACAATTGGAAATGTTTCTGGAACAATATGACCTGGCAACCTTAAAAAAGAGTATTTATTTATTATTTATTATTTTCGAAGACTAACAGCATAAATATTTACAAAAAATAGTACTTAAGTTTAATACAATGCTAATAATAAGTCTTCACCTATAAATTCGACTACATTAACAAGGAAAGCTGTAAGTTTAAAACAAATGAGATAAGAGTGCTGACCACAAGACTCCGTATTTCAGTGATTTACTAATCAAAATAACGCTCTGTAAGAAGCCGTTTAAGTGATGGAGTGCTAGTGCAGAATAGGTCTATTTCGGGCGGGAGCCGGTTAAAGCCTCACTAGCCCGATTGAGGAAGCATTGGAACGATAGTTGGTGCGCGCAGAAGGCACTTGAAGTTTTACCCTGCAACGCAATCCTGGGTGGCTATGCTTCAAAACCCAACTGAAAACAGCAGCTCACTGCATCAATGGACCCATTAACAATGTTCATTAAAAAGCAAATGTCATTGATGTTTCGCCTTATTCGAAGAGGGAGAAAGTGATAGCGCTTACAACGATGTTCATAACTATCCGAGAACTGGTGTGCCTTATAGTCCAGATAGCGCAGAAATTTTTTGAATACTCTCAATACGATTATATAAACAGAGTATATAGGATTCCATACCGAGGACGCATATTCGAGGAGCACTACGTACATAGGTACAGTATAGTACTTTAATTTTTAATGTTTTAAAGCTGACGAAGTTCTCATTTAAACCTAAGGCCTTATTGGCTTTTTTACAATGTGGTCTACATGCTTGTCAAAAATTAATTTGGAGTCAAGAATGACACCTAAATCCTTAATGAAGTCTTTTTTGGCAATATTCAATTCTTTTAAAGTATACCTATATCTAATAATTGACGTTTCCTTGAGTAGGAAACGTAAAAGTATATTCATATAGAAAGGGAGACAACGCATTCCTGTGTCCTCATCTGTTGCAAATGTCCATGGCAGTGGCAACACTTTTATCAGGTGATCCCCATGCTCGTTTGCCTCTTTTTTTAAAAAAAAACAACAGATCACCTATAAGCCTATAATGGCCTATTGCAGGGCGCATCACAGGCAACAAAGCATATCTATGGAGAGAGTGATTGTATTGCTCAGATTTCTAACAGTTACTAATTCAGTTTTATTGTAAAGAGTGTTTCTGTTGATTGTAAAAACTTAATATGCTTAGATACAAGAGACATTTCTTTAAATAACATATAACACCATGTAGTTCAAACAGTTTTCTGGTTTATATAGAATGGCTGAACTTTATAACTCCAAGATACAGTTCATAAACATGGCAGTATAAAAACCGCTTTATTAGGTTTTTCATTAAGGAATTATAAGATAGCAATGTTAATGTGTTCTTAATTTTTACTTAAAAAATTTGAACAATCCCTGATATAAATTTAAATATAATTGGGAGAGTAAGCTACATATATATTTTGTTTTTCTTTATCTAATAACAATAAAAAATATTACCTATAGGAACGAAAGGATTCTCAGAAAATTTTCGTGCGAACTTTTGTCTCGTTGTCTCGATTTGCTGAACTGGTCCCATTTCTTTTCGCAACTGTACCCAGTCCAAATCCAAAGGTTCCTCATTTGACATAGTTGAGGAGTATCTGAATAAATATCAATAAAATTTATTGTAAAATATTTAAAATGTTAAATGACAGAAATAGATGACAGCAAAAAATGTTATTTTTCCATTCTTTTAATTTCTTTTTTATATTCGTTCCATTTGAAGCAGGCTAAGATCATAAACCCATATTGCCTCGTCAATATTAAACTTTCATTTGTTTGATTGATGAAGAAATGACTGATGAACCTGATAATGATGAGTGATTCTCATGGTGATGTTGTTATATAGATGATATATGAATGTCCTACTAGTTTCAGTTAAAATGTGGGGCTTTACGGTTTTGTTTAATTTGCCAACACTTTCACTTATTCACGTATACTTAAAGGTTAATATTCCACTACTATTACCATTAACATTCGATTAAACACAAATTTTAGTAAATAAAACCAACGACATGAGTCATTTCAAATAACCAGTGTTGCCCAGGCTTAAACTAGTTTTCATAACTAGTTATATTTACATCCGCAAACTATATTTTCGTCGCAAGTATATTTATATCGCAAACTACATTAGCGTTCGCCCGTCTCTCACCCAGTCCCTATTCGCGTTACCGGCACGTGCCCGGTCGTTTTTCTCCCCAAACTTAAACTAGGTAACCTAGCTCCCTCTGCAACACCATAAGCCGAGGTTCGCGTCCCTCTCTGAGGTACCCATAAGCTCATTGTATATTTTTTTGGGCTGAGAGCCATCTGCGCTCGCCAATTGTCCGGTGAAGATTGTAAGCCACTTGCGGCCAACAGTTTATCAAAAGTTGTAGAGAGAGTGCTGTGCGATCAAAACAGAGTATATCGAGAAGTATTCCCTGCTTCCCCACTAACAGTCTGGGTTTCGAAAGGGTCACAGTACAGCTACAGCCCTTATTGATGTGGTGGATAATCTTCTGGCGGCTCAGAATCAGAGAGAGTTAAGTATTCTTCTCCTTCTTGATTTCTCACGCGCTTTCGATTACATCAATACTTCTCTCCTTGTTTCCAAACTTGCTTGTCTAGGTTTTGACCACAAAGCTGTTAAATGGTTTAGTAGCTATTTTGAGGACAGGCAGCAGCTTGTAGAAGTGACATGCCCAGATGGATCCCAGATGCCGCCCTCGGCAATGCGTCACCGAGGGAGACCAATATGAGAGGCCCGATAAGCGAACAGCGAGCGGGCGGCGGCGAAATCGAGCAGAGGGGATGGTCGGTCGGTCTGGTGATTTGTTGTATGTCCTTGTTGTTCGTTGCTTTTGTGAGCAGCATGGTGTCATGTCCGGTGATGGTTCATGTTTCGCCCGAGGTACTTTACAAGCACGAAATAAACCGCAGTCGATGCAGTGGGGTTACGCCTCGTCCTTGGTCCTCTTCCTCTTGTATCTCGACCCTCACGTCGGGGTCCAACAGGAGGTCTTGGGGTAGCAGGCTTTCAGGGGCGTATGGTGGTCTAGCGTAGAGGGGGGAAATGTTGTAAAGGTGGAGGTCTGGTCCGTTGTCGGTGCGGCCGTACATCCGCGCAAGCTAGACAACGAACTCCTCTACCGTCCTCTTGCGCACATCCCTTACTACGACTATCGATAGTGCAAAACTATCGATAGTATGGAATATAGATAGTTGGTATAATTTACAAAGCCCGTCGATATTATGTCTATTAGACTACAATTCTACGATAGTATTGCATGTAGACCAATTCATTGTAGATCATGTACCAATACTATTGCGTTGAGATTAAGCCATCGATAGTATCGATAGGTCGATCGATACTATCGATGTCGATAGCCAGTTGATAGTTGACTGTCAGTGGCAACACTGGTGTGAACGCAGGCATGTGAGTGAAGTTGAGTGAACGAACCTCATTCATTACATTTGTTACATTATCTGTGGTCCAAAAACGACTCAGTTCAGTGGTGAATATTTTTGTAAAAATATTAATTTTATTGGTGCAACGATGGTTGAGTTACATATTTCGGAAACGAATATTAATATAGTAAGATGTCACTATATTTCATGTTAATCTTTTTTAAAATTTATAACACAAAAATACTTGTGACCTATAAAGCTCATTTCTTAGTATAACCACTTAGCATGAGTGTTTTTGTTTATTCTGCTAGTGCTGCGCATATTACGTATTAACGAATTTCCTAAACCTTACAAGCATTTTCCCCATAATATCAATATGATCATCACATTTAACATTTCCCTTTGACTATTTACATAATTAATCCTTAAACATACATGTATTGTGATATTCCGTTTGATGTGTACGTGTACCTGAAATACCTAACATATATATATTTCTTCTACTTATTCTGACAATGTATAAGGCAAAGAAATTTAAGCATGTTCGAATTTTATGATAGTTGTAACATAATAAGGTTTTTTAAGTAATGTTTGCTAAGAGTAGATTTGCTTTATCTTCATATAATTTATTGTGTTTGATATGTTATTTTATTTTCTAATAATTATGGGCTCATTTACAGCATGCCTTTTAAATTAGGGGCCGACTTTCCATACTCACAATGCATATTTCCAAATAACCAAAATGGCAAACTACCAACATCATAAACAAAGTTTTTTTACACACAGTGTAAAAAAAAACTGGTTATTTGTTAACAATACTACATCTTTAGTGTAAGGGAATAGTTTTATGGCAAGTTTTCAACAACATAGCCCTGTCAAAAATAATATAGCTAGCTTGTGTTCATTTCAATTAATATTTTAATGAAATGTGATTTTTAAAGAGCAATAGGGATATTGATTATCAGGGTGTTTGATTATTAGGCAGATCCATTCATAAAGAAAATAAGCAAAATTTAAAAATAAAGTTTCCAATAAAAAATATTGTTTAGGAATTGATATTTAATTAATATTATAATAAGCATTGCAGATTTATTTTGAAATGAAATGTTGTATTCGCTTTATTATTGTTTATATTATATTAGCTTTGCAAAATAAAGACTTTTCTTTTTCAGATGGCATCATCGAGTCTCTGTTTTCAATCAAGTGAATCCCCAAGGGTGTCTTGAGTGCTTTAGAGCCTCTGTACATACTATAAGTTATTGATTAGATTATTTCTTCTTTGATTAATTTCTTAACAGTTTTAATGTCAATGTTGTATAACCAACTGAGACAATCTTATCATTTCTGCTCAAGATAATTCACATTCTGTAAATCACGTTTTATTGGAACAGTTGTGTTTTTATACTCTACAACTGAATTTGATCCTTTTTTTTTTAAACTTAATTTTGACAAGATGGCATCATCTGACCCAGAAATTAAAGATGGATTCAACCTGCCTGTCTGGATGAAAACCAAACAATCTAAGTAAGTATGGCTTATGGTTTTTTATTATTTGAATAAATTTAATTTTGTGGCAACAATTAAGTATTATTTACATATTGGAGACCATTCATAAAATATTGTAGTATTTTTGAAATGAAAATAAGCTACATATTTTCCTACTTCCAATTCATTGATTCATGCTTGATGCGTTCAATACTAATAAAAATTTACTCACTGTTATTGAGCTTATAAAATAGTTTGAAAGTGGTCAGGGAAAAAGTTATTTCATACCAACTTTTTACATATTGCAAACAATAATTTTTCATTTGTTGTTTCTACTATATGAGTGTATATTTGATTAAATGAATAATCAAAACATTTGTTAACTTTAAATTTTGTAAATACTTTAAAATGATTGGTGTTATATATTTACATTGCTTAATATTTATTTATGTTTATGATTTGTGATTTTGGCTGAGGGTACTTTTTTACCTTGATCATAAGTAAGCAGAATAATGCAAGAAGTTAAAAACACACTTGTCATACATCGCTATCTACCAAGTCAATTAAATTGTTCCCACAGTATTGTACTTTCTAAATTGTTATTTATTATAGAAAGTAGTTATTTACCTACGAAATACCAATGATATTCTGTATATTGTTAGACGAAATGATACGACCAACGTTACCCATCCCTAATCAATTGAAGAGTGATGTCACGTCACTAATATCTCTCTCTTGAATTAGCATTGTACGCGGGAAACAGTCATATTGAACACTAAGATTTAATCTTCATAAATATTGTTTAAACTTAAAGAATCATTTAATAGAATATAAAGGTAGATACGCCACCTGTGCCTCAAAACAATCCGCTAGAGTAGTTTGTACTCTTTTGTTTAGGTAAATGTGTTCGAAATTCGAAATATGTGTATGTGTGCTGTCGCTGCATTCGGAACACTTTACGATTGTTTTGTGAGCATATCACGAATCCATACTTTTTTAACATCATTGACGAAATACACCATCTGTAAAGATAAGACATTGATACTGTCTAGTGCCTCCATGGTCTAATGGTTAAAGTGTTGGGTTAAAATCGCTGCATAATCCGGGGATTGTGAGTTTGAATCCAGCGGGGAACCTGCATAGTGAAATGTCACTGTATACGATATTTTCCTCGTTTGGTTAGTATATCGCAGAATCACGCGATTTTCCGAAAAGAAACATGATTCCCTGCATCGGAATGTTAAGCCGTCGGTGCTAGCTACAATTTAAGGTAGTCGTTAATACCCACTAATCTGCATTTGGCTCGCGTGGTGAGTTACTGCCCAATCTCCCCATGGTTATGCTGCTTTGTGGGATGGGCCTGTGCCTGCAGTGGCCGATAAGGCTGATGAAGATGATGATTGATCCATAGTTTCCATGGGTAATGTCAGTAATGTGCAATTTTAAACACCTAAATCTTTGAAATGTATATGTGATGCGATGTCATTGACTTGTTTTGTTTTTTCTTTTTCTTATTGAGCCATTTTGTTTCACTGTTATCAAGCGCTTTTTTGGGCTGTAAGACGTCAGGATCTGATAATGGAGACCAGAGAAATCGTGGGAGAATCTCCTTTTTTGTGTTTGTTCGCAGATAACTGTCGTTTATGAATCGATTTTGATGTTTTTTTGGGAAAAGGATACTCCAGAGTTCCAAGATAAGGAAATTAGAGTTTGATGAAGGAGACCAGAGAAATCGAACTTTTAAAATGGACTCGAGAGTCTTACTACTTATTAGCAGTATATTTATTCCACTGATTATTTCTACTAGAAATGACTCAAATTGTAAAAAATATATTTTTGAACACAAAATACGATTTGAAACTAAAAAGCCAAAAATAAACTTTCATAATTTTGGTGCCAAACGTACTCTTCTGCTTATAATGTAATTAATGTAGGAAAAATTTTGGCATTGACATCAAAATAGAGATCTATAGGTAGAGCGTCGGTGGCTCAATGGTGTGGACTGTTGCCCTCCTATCGGGAGGGCTGAGGTTCAAATTACGCCACGTACCAATGTTTTCGAATGTTCGAAATTATATGTACGTTATCCGACGCTCTTACGGTGAAGGAAAACATCGTGAGGAACCATCATGCACGCCTGTGAAGAGATTCAAAGGTTGTGAGTGAAGTCGCCCAATCCGCACTGGCCCGCGTGGACGACTAAGACCTAACCACCCTATACGGGTAGGCTCGAGCTGATCATGATGATCAAAATTATGAAAGTTTTTTAAGCTTTTTAAATTGTTTGTTTTTTTTTAATATTTTAATATTCCGAATTTGACGATTTAACACTAGTTTTCTGTATTGGGTGGGAGGCAGGATCCCTCCAGCCAGCCCAAATTGACCAATAAATCTCAGGGCGTTACCTTTTAAAAGGTTTCACCTATTATGTTATGTGACTGGCAAGAGTGATTATTTTAATATTCTTTAACTCGGACATGCACGGAGATAATGAGTAGGGTATGCAAAATGAGTGACACTAATTGCAAAAACCATAAATAATTTAAATTGTTGTCTAATTAAATGCTGTTGCTGACAGCAAATCGCCTATGGTTTCAAATCTGTAAAGAAAAAATCATTAATTATATTGGCGATCTTACAAGTTATCTGGACGCACAGGGTATGCACTGCTTATTTGCATATATGGAGTGCACGCCACTCCTTTAACTTGAATGTTTTCTCTTGTATAATTGCAAAACAATTTGTAAAGATAGCAGCGGTATATAAGTCGGCACCTACGTACCGTATAATTGCAATAAACCTCCAACTTTCAAGATTGACTACTAATATGTTTATGTATTTGATAATAGGCATTTATCTGATTTCATGTCAGGTGTTTTCTTTATCATAAATGATTGACGTCATTGTTAGGGCTCATTGAATACAAAGTATACTTTCACACAATATTGACTTTTAATAATGTAAATTTTGTATCAGGAATGTAAATTCCTGGATCCTTATATAAGTTGAGCAATATTTCGGCACGAATGGGCCAACCTAACCGGAGGATAACCACGGCCTTACAGCAATTCGGCGTGAAACAACGCGTTTCGGTGCGTTTGGCCGAGTGAGCAATAGTACCGGAGGCCCGAAACCCCCTCAGTCTTAACCCTTGTTTCTTAACCCTCTCTCAAACTTACTATAAAGGTCAGTAACGCACTTGTTGCGTGCCCATGGGTTAATCAACATCAGGTGAACCGTCTCCTCGTTTGCCTTGCCATGAACTAAATGCTGCTTTCTCATGTGATCTGATACTAAATGACAATAACGATTACAGAGCATCTGAAAAGACGGAGGCGAGCGTTCCATCCTTACGTGGTAGACATTCCACACATCCGCACAGCCCTCTTTGGTGCCTTGTTCCTAATGCGCACCGCAAAGGAATGGAATTCTTTGCCTCCTTATGTGTTCCCCGATCATTACAACCTGGCCGTCTTCAAGGCAAGAGTGAATAGGCTGTTTCTAGGCAGGCATGATCCATCTTCGGCCGCAACATCACTTACCATCAGGTGAGGTGGCGGTCAAATGTCTGCCTATAAAGGATAAAAAAAAACTTATCGGTACCTATCCGAATATCTTTTCATCAGTGACGTCTTCTTGCAAGCGTTTTTACCTATTCTATTTATAATTCATCTAGTATCTTACACGTGACTTTTCAAATTATTCTAGATCTAGATGTAAAGGCGATAATTCATCCACATAAGTACAATCGTATTGTTAACAATGATTGCGATAAACATATGTCGTGTTGTATTGTATTTGTTTGCTAGTATTGCATATTCGTTGCTAGAGCTATTTTAACCTCTAATTCATATTCGCGTCGATGAAGAACCTACATACATTTTGCGGTTTTGTATTTAGTTGGTTGTGTGTTAGTTTTTTGAGAACCTCGTTCAATTAAATATTATATACTGGAGGTATAGATTAGTACTGCGAATGCAACTCACCTTACGGGAATGGTAATATCAGCTCGACTAAATGATTTGTTATTTGTCAGGATGGATGGACGTTCTCTTTTACGACGGGACACCTATATAGAGTAGGCAACTATCTCATGTATGAAAAGCCCAAAATTTAGAGAACATTGCCACCGCCCTTATAAATTAGAGGAAAATAAATCCATAGTCCAACACTTATTATTTGTTATTATTAATGAAGAATCTTTCTTTTTGTACTAAGATATAGTGAACATGTAAATTCTAAGTGCTCATTGTATCCATGTTATACCCTATCAAAAGAGGCTTACTGCTGGAAATGCCAAAAACATAGGCTTGGTTTTGGGGGCTCGACTGTACTGGTGACGTCATGCGTGTTTGTTTGCTTCGTTTATTATCACTTCATGTAATGTGTCACGTTGGATGTATGTCATGTTGATCGGCTATATCTCTTAGAGTCTAATAGTACCACAATTGTATATAAAATTTTTAGTACGTCCATCTAAGATGCGATGGTCGAAGATTAGTGAAGGTAGGTACATTATATTCTTTTTGTTTTAGTTCTCAATTGAACTGGGTTTCTAAAAAGTTTTTTTCTATTGGTTTGTTGACTTGGCATTTCCATATTTGATTTGTGAGATAGCTATTCTAACCATCATTTCCTGATGCCGCTGCCGAGACTTGACGTAATGACATTGAGAATGCAGTAAGAACAAACTCAATATGCAACAATTTAAAAGCCGTTCTGTATGACTAACTGTTGTCAAACTTGTTTGACTTAATGTCGATCTCAAATAATAAAAAGTAAAGTCAATACTAAAGCAACATAATTTTTTGGCATCAACAATGCTGACGTATCATTATCACAATACTGTTTTAAGAGATTGTGGTAACCCCTGTTATTCATTGTTCAAAAAATAGTTTTACGAACGAGACTACTTAAATTGAGTTAGAAAGGGATAGCGCTACAAACGATAAATAGTGGCTAATCTTTAAGTCTTGTTCTAGAATACGGGCCTTAGGATACTATTTGAAATTATTGTACAGAAATTTAATTTGTGAACATCTAAAATAATTAAATAATATAATATTTGTGTATTAAACTATGGCCTTGTTTTCTGAATATCTTGTGTTCTGGCTACTGGTAAATGCGTCAGTAGTTTGATGACGCGTACTCCCTGGCAGTTGCAACACATTCTAAAGCCGCGATAGTATCGAGGCCAACTTCATTTAGCCATGCAAAAGGATTTGTATGCTTACTTCAATAGAGCACGTTCACCATTTCGTAATATGTAATTTGAAAAACCTGTTTTTTCAAAGTCAAAGTCGCACACAAAACTTAAGAAACATCATTCGGAGTACAGGCGATAGATAATTTATTTCTGAACACAGCTACACTATTTACAACATAGACATCCTACTGTCTCATATAGGTAAAATAAATACTTTCCTTCTTAGAAACTGTTACAGTACTGATCGTATTTCATCTCAAGATTTACTTCCTAGTTTTCTGGCATTTTGTCAGAATGTTGTCTTTTCCTGTTTAAATTCCAACGGGAAATAATCCAATGCCGTCAATCAATGTAATAGAGCAAATTTGCAAGCGGCCATATTTATATCAATTTGATTTTTATACCACTTGTACTTGTACATACTATGTACCTTCGTATTATTATTTATGATTCGAAGCTATGAATGACCAGGATCCACAATGTATGATTTTTTAATAAATTAATAATGAATTATTATGATAAAAACAAGGAGAAAAGTTAATTTGAGCTATCTTTATCCTATGATATTCTGTCTATATAAAGGTAGATACGCCATCCGTGCCTCAAAAGCGAACCGCCGAAGAGAGTACAGTTTGTACTCTTTCGTTTAGTTAAATGTACGCTTATTCGAAATATGTGTATGTGCACACATGTCACTGCTTTACTTGCACTCACATGCTCACAATCTAAAAAGATTGTGAGCATATCACGAATCTATACTTTTTTACATCATTGTCTTTATCTATATGTTTGTCTCATGTTTTGGGGGTTTAATTTCAACTGTTTATCCATTTAAAAGAGTTATTTTAAATTGGATATTTTGTGTTTAAACGCAGCAAAACTGCCAATTATCTGGCAATGACTTTGATTTCAATGATAAAAGTCCCACTGTGATATTCTAGAAAGGTTGTACTTTCGTCAATCGATCATCATTACGTGACATTTGTTTTACGTCATTGTATTCTTTGTTCATTTTATTATGTTATGTCTTAAATTACTGAATTGTTATTATTTATTAAAGAAAATTCCTACCTACTTAAAGCTGTATCGGTTTAGAGAAACTCGTCTGATTACGTGATAAAAGCGCAAGCTTAATGAACACATTTTAGTTTTTAAAATAGTTTAAGATCTAGTTAAAATTAAACGGGCATCGTCATCATTATTATAACATCCTGGTAAGCAGGACCTTCTCAATCTGGGATTTTCAAACCATAAAAATTAATAAATATCCACTGACATGCACACAACGCCATCTAGTCCAAAAATTGTTATATTCTCTAGTCTTAAATAAATAATAGTCTCCTGGTACTTACCTACTTTAAGAAACAATGATTTTTGTTCAGACATAAATGCTTAGACTTTTATCTATAAATCGAATATACAATTTTTATTATATTAAAACAATTTATAAAAGTAACCATACTTATTTTTAATCCAAGTATTGATATTCATGTGCGATGTGCATTTCTAGTTACGTTGTTGTTTTGTGCTTGACTGTACAAATCATAAAATGTGTAAGTTGACTGATCCAAAAAAATATTAGGTCAACTCATCCCGCGGGATAAGTCCGAGCAGGCTCAGTTGACTAAAGAGCCCTAGGTAATAGACTCGGTACTGAGGCGTCTAGGTAGGTACCACCGCAGTGCCAGATACGTTCCCATGAAATAGGGAGTGTTATGCACTTTTGTATTTCGAAATAAGGACATTTGCTAGTAAAATTACCGGGCATGTAAGACCTACGAGTAACATCTGTTATCTCAGGTGACGGGCGCAGTGCGGCATTGATGGAGAATAATATCTTTTTATCAGTTCTTGGTCTCCTTCAATGTCGTTCTGTCATGATCAGGCGTATCACTTACCATCAGATGAGCGTCCTCCTGACTTTCCTGTACACTTTGTAACATAAAAAATCTATTTTTACTTAACTAGGGCTAGTTTCAATGCTGTTATTGGAGGCATTGATTTTACCTATGCTGTTATGTTTTCCCGTACAATTCTAACTGTTGTCTTTATCGGTATGTTTGAATTAGATTAGTGGTCGTATCCGCGCTGTGAAATTTTAGTGCGGAAATTTTTGTGGCAGCTCTCTTTCCGGTTTTTGTTGCGAATCATTCTAATTTCGCAATGAACTCTTGCCAAAACGTATTAGTGATGTCACTGTAGTCTATACGTCGTCGTTTGCTTTGCCAGAGCCTGTCTTTGACCTCTGTATAACGCATTTTAGTTTTGTCATGTGCTGTGAGGGAGTGTGCTTATGAACCCCGCGTATTGGTTGATCGTTTGTTACGTCATTAGGCGTGTTATTTTAATTCTAGCCGTTTCGCTCAGTTGTTATGATACAGCGATAAGATAACTAGTAAGTACCAACATTTCGCGAGACCCTCTCATATAAAAAGCAATAACTACACTGTAATCATTTTAGTTCTCCATTGTGCGTATTAAATGAACCGCAAACTCGATAACAGCGCGCAGTGTTCAGATTTAGTTGGGATATAAATAAAACCTGTTGCAACAGTGCCTGTGAATTAGGCCATCTTACATTTATCTTAACTGTGTCTATTATAATGTTTAGAAAGAGGAATATCGTAGCACAGTTCAACTTTTACATTCCGTAAGTGTTAAAATAAACAAATAAATAACAATATGAGTACATATTTGTTGTTCAATGGTGCAAATTACTTGGCATCCTAGTGCTCATTGATCTCATAATATTATTTTGTTTAATATTTGACCGGAGTGGTAGCGCGTGATTCAGCCATCAACTATAATAAGAAATACGTTATTTATAACCGTGACTTCTTTGTCAAGTGTCCAGCTAATTGTGTGTCTTAATTTTGCCCGCAGAGATTTTGAGGTGGTAGCAGGATCGCCGCCAGCCCTGAGGACTCGTTCTTCTACATCCGTTACCCGAAAACAGATGTGCTCTTTGGTAAACCGAAGTTACAACAAGAAATACCTAAGTTAGTGTCGGAGGTACCTAAGGAAGTAAGAGCAGCATCGGTATTAAATAATACAAAAGAGAAGGATTGGTCCAAACACACGAAACCCTGCCAGGATGTGTTGCACGGCATCGCGCCTGTGTACCCTACCGGTCAGTGCATTTACTAATGACTAATTCCAAAAAGTACTTTATTATAAGTACATTAACTGGTGTGCAATTATCTAATGCCTACTTAACTAGTGTGCAATTTTCTAATAAAATAACGTTATAAACGTAAATTTGCTTAGTATAACAATCCACGCAGAAGATACCAGTGCTAATTTATATAATTATGGAATTTTGGAGATTAGGTGAGGAATATTTAGTTTTGGTAGACATTTTATTAAATTTATTTTCTAAAATGCCCTATTTATTTATTTATAACCGGTTTCGGTTCCACAGAATGAGTTCAAATTGACGAAAAGAAAGGAAATACTAATAAATCTCATGGAACATAAATATTTTTATCCTGAAGTCAACTTAAGTATACACAAGTTACAATGCTATTCTTGTGGTTTGTGTATGTAGTTGATTGTAATCTTTATTATTTACTATAAGTGGCTTTTATTAAATGCTAGCAGTCATGTATTAGTATTGTAATAAATGAAGGTTTGTATGTTTACAGTAAACAGCGTGGCAGTGAAACCGAAGCCGGCTGGAGTTGACGACGGGTTCAAAGAGGGCGCGGCTTGCGGAAACTCTGTCGTCAAGGTTAGTCTCGCGACAGGATTGCCATATATGCAAACGATATATATTTTTTTATTTCATGGGTGAAACAAAAAAACGAGTAGACTATTCACCTGATGCTGATATTGCCACCCATAGCTATTGTTATTCCGACGTAGCTACGAATGTGTCGCCGACCTTGAATAATGAAGAGGGGAAAAGGAAAATCATGAATAGGACGGGAATTGAGTGCTCCCGTAACCACATTGATTCAACTTAATAACGTGCACGTTGCTTTATACCGAATTTAACCGGTCTAGCAAATATTTTTTTTACATACGGTTTTTGTAACAAATTTGTTCAAGTTTAAATAAACTACCTTCCGATACAAAAAAAACACGTACTTTGGAGGTTAGAAAACCGTTACTTGTTCTTTGAGTGTCTAGAAGAAACTAAAACTTATTTACTCTCAGGAGATTTCGAAGAAAATTTAAAAAGTCGCACGACTCGCACGTGCATACTATTTTTTGTAAATCTGTTTTAATTGCATAATATTATTTTTTAAGTTGCCGACATTTACATTCGTTATTCCAAGAATTATTGTTATTAACTGGCAACACGCGTAACTCATCTGACATACGTGTGATGGGGTCTAATTGATATAACGATAACCGACGGGTGGTCGCCTAATTAGGCCGAGTGCAATACGATAAAAAAATCTAACTTAACAGTAAATAACAGTAAATAAAATTGCTATTCGCAATATTGCTCATTGTTTGCATCATTTGCCCTCTTTCATAGTTTCAAGTATATGATATCATATATTCTTTGTACTTATTAAATACCTACTTATCAAACGACTATATATGATTGAGGAAACTGTAAGGCAATTAATGAAAAGGTATTGTAATAAACAATTTGCTATCAAGTTTTGAGTGCTGCAGTAATAATTTGTTTGTTTATTATGGTTCGGCTCAGCGGTTGTTACAATAATTCAATTAACATCAAGCAGAATGTGTGGGAGTTGTGTATTTATCAACATAAGGTCTGTTTTGCGTGTTAAATAAATAAATAAGTAAACACGCTTTCTTCATCTTTTTACCTATATGCAAGGGAACACATACAGACTATTTTCTCTGTCTTGAATTGTACCTCAGCCGGGGTTGAGTTACCTGGTAACTCCGGAGTTTGGTCTGACATTTTAGACATAATTTTGTTATTGAGTGTTTTGTCTGTATAACTGCCAAGTGGTTACAAAAATATCAGGGAGACATTTGAATATTTAACATTATATCAGCAGATTAGCAATCATATCAGGATTCTGATTTATATTGAGTAAAATAAATATTACGTGAATTATTAATACATATTTTTTTATTCCAATGTTTAACAGTCTGCTGATTTTGCTGACTGATTGCTTCCAGTTCATTCAGTCTTGTTTGCTTCTCATTTGGCAAGAATAACGGGCAGATGAGGTTGGGCTTAGTCCCGATAGGGGTACTAACAAATTATCCCGCACTCTACTCGTATCATCATTCGACGTGCACTGCTGAACATAAGTCTCCTTCAATGCATCTCATGTCTGCCAGTGCTCGAAATATGTTCAGTATCCAGCGATTTCCAGCTACTTTGAACAGTTAATCATCCATCTTGCAGGTAGACGGTCCAACTTTCTTGGTCTTCATTCAAGAACCTTTCTTACCAATAGGCCTGCTTTATTTTATTTATGAGGTTTACCAACGTTTATGTACAATCACACTTTAAAAGCAAATCATACACTAGTTCACTCACTATAGCCATTAACAGTAATGTATAGGCAAACACAACATGCACTTATAAGAAGATTACCGCTACAGCGCAAAACAATAGTAATAATACGGGGAAAAAGAAACAATAAGAATTCGATACAATAATTTGCTACTCTTTTTAAAAAAATATTTTACTAGAATAGGCATTTGGCCGCCATCTCACCTGATGTTAAGCGATGATGCGGCCGAAGATGAATCATGCCTATCTAGGAACAGCCTGTTCACTCTTGCTTTGAAGATATCCAGATCATAGGTATCAGTGAACACGCTAGCAGGCAAAGTTCCACTCCTTTGCCGTACGCATTATAAATGTTGAACTAAAACGTTTGGTTCGGATGAATGGTAAATTCACGACGTACTTGATACAAAAATATTATATCGTTTTGTAAATATATTTATCCTGTGCCTTAGGTAGCACATCAAATGGTATCTTCGAGCGGCCGTTCGTCCCGCGGCTTCACAGTGGCGTCGCCCGGCGATGAATCGGATGCTGCGTACGCGGCGCAGTACGTGTACGCTCGTCGCGGCAGCAAAAGTTTGCCCGTCACGCCGGCGCATTCCCCGCCATCGAGCCCTACGTCGCGACGCAAGATTCACGGACACCGGTAAATGTTTTTTTATAAACTGGCGATCCGCCCTGGCTTCGCACGGGTGCAATGCTGATACTAAATACATTGCAAAAAACTGTAGTACACTAATGTATTTAAAAATATAGCGGCCCAATAGGTACGTTCCCGCGCCCCGACCGGCGGTCGGTACCGCCGCAAACGCTACGTCCAGTAATTTTTAAATCTGTAATATATTCGAAAATATTCATTTCAATCATATTATGCTGTAAAAGATAATTTTCTATATTAAATCAACAATGTATTTGTAAAAATAGCTTCGAAAATTAGCCCTTATTTGTCGTAATTATTTACATCACAGTAGTGAAATACTGTTATTTTAGAGGTTTCTACTTCAAAAATAACAGTATTTCATTATTCATCATCATCAGCTCATTAAACGTCCCCACCGAGGGGCACGAGCCTACCCGTATAGGGTGATTAGGCCTTAGTCGTCCACGCGGGCCCAGTGCGGATTGGACGACTTCACACACAACCTTCGAAACTCTTCGCAGGCGTGCATGAAGGTTTCCTCACGATGTCCTTCACCGTAAGAGCGTCGGATAACGTACATATATTTTTCGAAAATTCGAAAATACATTGGTACGTGTCGGGATTTGAACCTCAGCCCTCCCGGTAGGAAGGCGACAGTCCACACCACTGAGCCACCGACGCTCACTCATTTCATTATTATTTAATGGATGTTATTATTATACATACGAACCTTCCTCTTGAATCACTGTATCTATTTAAGATTTAAGCATACAAAGGGACATAGGGACAGAAAAAGCGACTTTGTTTTATAAAAAATATGGAGTGATTCTGTTAGTCGCAGAACATTCATTACGCAAAAGATCAACTATTGAAATTGGTTATGATAATTTTTCAAATATTTGTCATTTATTTAAAAAGGATACTGGAATAAAGATTCATTTATTTAAAAAGGATACTGGAAAAAGTAAAAAGATGAAGCTGAAACTGGCAGAAAAATTCTAGCACAAAAGACAAGTCCAGGGATGGAAAAAATAATTGACTCCAGAAAGGCTGAATGCCCCTTTTTTAAACATAACCACTTAGCATATAAATTCTATTTGTGTGTAACTTTAGCTTATCCACTTAGTAATTTATTTCTCATAACTTAAATAATTCATTTACAATCAGTACTAAATTCGTTACAGTTTATAAGGGGTTATTTATATTATTTCGTGCAGATGCAGTTTTAAATGTATCGATTTTTATAAGTCAAAGCTGTCAACTTCGACGCTGGGGCGCCCTTTATTGTAAATGTCCCTCTCTGAAGTATAATCTAATATTATTCAATTCAGCTTTGTCATAGGGAACACTTGTTTGTCACAATTTTCAACTTGATAAGCAATGTTTTGGTAATAAAAATAATGTTTATTATACATTAATCATACCACCGATTCATTTTGTTTACCTAACGCTTATTTTGTATTAGTGGTCTGCCTCGCGACCGAGATTAGGGCTTATATTTTTGTTTAACATTGTTTACCAAAAAACATAGGTTGATTATGTCATTATTAAGATGCACGCGCCTGTGATAAGATTTCACATCCAATTAATTAATAACAATAATAAAAATTGTTTATTGCTCTTATAATATTACATTCATCATCATCACAATGGTGGGTTTATAACAATATGTATAGTTAATGATGATAGCAAAAGGAAGCACCTCAGCTGTCACTGGCCCAGGTGAAAAGCACCTAGTAATTAATAGTAGTTAACATATTTTTCATAACTATTCTTACGGGTAGACTCATGCCTCTCGGTTGGGACGTTTAATGAGCTGATGATGATGATTCTTAAGTGTAAAGAATCTACTCTGTAATACTTAAGCAGCATTTAATACTTATGCAGTTAATGCAGAAGCTGGTATCAGTCAAAATGGGTGTGTCCAACAACAATAACAAGTATTACAAACAACCTTTAATGATATTTTCAAGTTTAAGGCCACTTAAATGTTACTCGCGAACACGTTAAGCCGTCATTATTATATATAGCAACATACTAAATGTTAAAACAGGTTTTATGACATTTTAAAGTAGTCCTCGATTTTTGCATCAATAAAGAACTAAAAAAAACGAATCTCATTGTGAAGTTCTTAATTTAAAGCACTGAGTAGGCAATTAAGTTTAGGTACAAACGTTTTATTATAAACATAAAATAAAACAAAGTCATTGTTTTCTATAAAACGTCATCTTATCAACTGACCTGAGTTTTTAGCAACATCAACTATAAATATTTGTTACTTGTAACAGTTTGGTTGAACAAACTGATAAGATTATGTGAATTAGATAACGTAATCGGCCTCTGCGACCTAAGTTAGATTATACCTACTTGCTTAAAATTATTTTTATCTCATCGTCATTATCAGCCCATTAAACATCCTTATCGGGTGCCACGAGCCTACCCGTAAAGGGTCTATACTTTTATAGACACTAGTCGCCCACGCGGGCCCATTGCGGATTGGCCGACTTCACGCACAATCTTTGAATATCTTTGCAGGTGTGCGCAGGTTTCCTCACGATGATTTACTTCACCGTAAGAGAGTCTGATTACGTACATTTAATTTTAAAAAATCGAAATACATCGGTATGTGGCGTGATTTAAACGTGCGCCCCCCAGATCGGAAGGCAATAGTCTACACCATTGAGCCACCAAAGACCTCTATTACAATCTACAACTATCTATTTATTTCATGACTTTTTATTATCTTATTTATTTTCGGTAATAAAACCTTGGTAAAGGTATGCAAGTGCATAGATTGTGTGATAGAATGTTGCATGTTCAGATTACCAACTTCGGTTCTCAAGCCAACAATACCTCCAGTAGGTACGGTTGGCTTGAGAACCGAAGTTTATCTACCGAAAAGCTATTATAATAGGGATGATGCCATTTTTTTGCTATAGCGATGGACCGCTTAATAAAAGAAATATTAGTAAAATAACGACTCCATTAATATTAAAAACTCACAGAGGTTTCCTTATTCTAAAAACACATTATTAGACTTTCCCAAAAACGCTTCATACATTTGACTACCTAATTATGACGTCACGCCTTAGTAGTTAGTATGCATAATTTATAAAATTTGTACTATTATATTAATACTTTTTTAATAAACGCAACATTTAACATTTAAAAAGTCTCATAGCAAAAGTTGCTATAAATTTGAGTCTATTAATCTAGGTACTTGAAAAACGGTCTTGCACAGTTGACTTTAGACTAATAAAATTCATAAAACATGAGTTTTCGAACTAAGAGTTCGCACACCGTTATATGAGAGGTCTTTGTTCAGCAAAGGATATTATTGTTGTCGTAGTAGTTGTAAATTGTAAGACAAATTTGATAGGAGGTCACTTCAAATACAATACGTATTTGAAGTGACCTCCAGACATAATAGAAAATTCATTGACTCCGTGGATAATTACAACTGGCGGTTAAAAGGTGAAGGTGGCCTCTGAATTTAACTCAATTTCACATATTTCTCCTTAGCAGTTATGCTTTTGATATAGCTTTTTTCTGGATCATGGTATGAGAAATCATCCTATAGAACTCCATTTTGTAATTACTGGCATAAAAAAATATTAACCAAATACAATGAGGAGTTATTAAACTAAAGCATTCAAAATCATTGTTTTTAGTTACTTCACGTCGCCGTTTGAGCCTGTCGAGGATGCTACCAACCGTTCGTGGCTCACGATGGCGTTGCTCGGCTTTAAGAAAGACCTGACCACGTCAACCTCTACCTTGGCTGAAGAGGAAACCTTTGAGAACAGACTACAAGGTAATTATTACCCTAATTAATAAAGGTGTCAGCTTAGCTTATAACGAAGTAAAAACTTAAGCTATAATCTATCTGGGCCTATCGAGAGCTTGTATTGCATCCTAGTGACCATTATATAAAGCGTTCAAGACTTAGCAACTCGCACGGGAATAGCCTGGCAGGTTATGGCTACAATCTGTTCAATTAATGAGAAAGGTCTAGTGTTGCAGTTGCAGGTATTATCGTATTTGAAAAATGTTGGATTTATACATTAAAATAAAATTGACGACTAAATTTGTCATATACAAATTGTAGGTATGATTTGAGTATCTATAGGTACCTAATCGTTACTAGGTTATTCAATACTTAGCAATATATTTGAACCATACTAAATGAAAATAAACATATTTCTTAACAGTTCATATAAGTTTTATCGATATGACGACACCCATTTACAAAAACACAAGTATAATATAGTATATATTTAAAACATATCGGCCGACAATCTTATCTAAATACATTATCGTACCCGTGTTATTGAATGCAAAATATTCTAATAACAAATATATTTTTATAACATTAACGTCACCTGTCGCGTACCAAAATAATATACCTATATTACACACCACTGATAAAAAGGCGCATAATTTTGATGTAAAGAATGCCATAGAAATTCTGAACATTTATTTTTCTTCGGTACACAAATGAACTTCAATAAAATCTTCCAATACGAGAATAGATTTCACAGTCTGTTATAGACCTAAAGCCAAATTATGCATTTAAAATTATATAAGAACATTGTCTAATTTTGTTTTATGAAATTTTATGATGCAACAATTCTAATTACACGACACGTGGCAGGTTGAACGTCATATGTGGAATTTGTGACGAGAACGATCGCTTTTGTTTAGTCGTTAGGTATATAAACAAGTGGCGGTAAAAAGTAATTTATAATAGTGTCGGTTGTGAACAAGCACGGTCAATACTGATAACGTTGTATAAGCTATATAACTTGATACCGTTTAGGGTGTAACTCAGTATCGTAGAGTTAACGTTGTGCTCAAGTCTGCTAATAATAATGGATACGTTCAGACTATTGTGTGAGTTTAATACGTTTGTTGCATATCGAAATAATTGCGTTTTAGTGAATTTAAAACATTTTATAGTTAGGTACTTATAAAATCATGTGATTAATACCTATAAAGCGAATTTGTTCTTAAATATTTCAAAGTGTTGGAAAACACATTGATCTATTGCTATTCATGGGAATTAAAATATGAATAGATGTTTTTATGATACATTTATAATTTCTGTAAATGCAATTAAAAGTAGTTGTTTGCTTATGGTTTTATTTTACTAAATACGAATAACTTATTATTCCGTTTGTTTAATTTTATTTAAATTTCATTACATAGTTACTTAGATACATAGAGACCTTTGCCTATTCAGTGCCAATAATTATGTAAATTGCAACATATCTTAATTGTGTTTAACGCAAAAATCATTACAGTTTTATTGTTCAGTGTGTATATATTATAATATACTAATTGTGCGTTCTTTTATTTACAGTTGGCACTTTGGCAGAGTCAGTGGAGAGTCTTGGCCCGGCTCCAAGAGACAAAGATCCCAAATTAATGTCTCACGAAGCGGCGGCACCGAAGAGCGCGAAACCAACCCAAGCCTTTCGCCCGAAACCCTCGGAATTGAGGGAGATGAATTTCTGGTCTCCCACATCTATGTGAAGGGCCACACGACGCGTTGCCCAAACATGTGACGCGTATTGGTACTATTCAAGCGTCTTTCTCACTTCACTGGAAGTATTGAAAGTTTTATTACCCCAAAGGAATGGTCGTCCCGCCTCCTGACATGTTTAACGTGGTTTCGTACGAGTTCGTCTTAGTGGAAAACCTTACCTGAAGTAAAATATAATTAATATCTGACTAAAGATGATTTTTATCTGTTTAATTTTGTTAACAGATTATATTTCTTGTAGAGTGAGGTTTTTTCTCTCAAGGATGATGTGATCTTGTCTATTATATTCCATTAAATATAAGTTAAGTGTTGTCTTGGCGAAGTTATAAGCTATTTGAAATGTATGTGGGCCCCAAATTGACCTATCACGTATATTTTACAATAAAACGCAATTATCATTTAGTACAGCACAAATTTCATGTTAACTATGTAGTAAAAAGTCGTCATCACATCAATATCGTAACTTAGTTTGTTATGTAAGTATTTGTGACTATATTTGTGTGAATATTTGCTTCAAATGAAAGTTATTTTTGTATTTCAAAAAGCATGTCCGAACTACTTATTTGTGGTGTTGACTAGAAACTAAATAGAGTTCGAAGTATGATAAGATAAATTTAATTTACTGTAACATTTGTGTACTTGAGATCAGGATTGTCTTATCGAACCCTGTCTTGTTTAATGTATGAGCTAAATGACGAATTTAAATTATTTTGAGCAGAAAGATGTGAAATTAATTTTATGTTCTATTATTACCCTTACAGTTACAATTAAGGAATAGTTTTAGAACAGATTAATTAATACTCTTGTTTATGATAATTGATAAGTAATAAATCTCTAATGTTGGTATTCTTCATTGAAATAATTGTCTTTTTATTTAACCCCATATTTTTTTGAGGTTAATCCTTGGAATCCATCGTCATTATATTAAGTTGTATAATTCTCAAATGAAATTGTTGGTTTTTTTCGTAACGCCAGTTTATTACTTGTTGGCGTTTAGGAAGATTTATTAGGTCATTCTTATACTATCAACTAGGTACTCAAAGTAAAAGTTATGATGATGTGCGATACACAATACGACAAATACATACACATACAAACACACAACAACATACAATATCTCGATAGTTTCTCT